>ML663567.1:14549374-14598575 GCA_007570785.1 Antilocapra americana | reverse complement strand
TTTTTTTTTCTTTTCTTTCTTTTGTCCTACCTCCTCACGTCGGCAATGGGTCGCCTCTCCAGATGCCCGATGTCCTCTGCCAGCATTCAGTTCCTGTTTTTTGGAGTTTGCTCGGCCTTTAAAAGTTCTTTTGGTATATTTATTGGGGAGAGAGTGTTCTCCCCGTCCTATTCCTCCGCCATCTTAGTTTCGCCCACCATCTTGTTTTCAAGTTTACTGATTCTCTTTTCTGTCCACCGAAATCTGACTTTGAATCCCCCTAGTGGATTTTTTTTATATCAGCCTTTTTACTTTCAGTTCCAAATTTCTTTTTGCTCCATTATGTTTTCTACCTTTTTATTGATATTTCTCTCTGCTCATACATCATTTTCTTAACCTTCTCCATGTTGCCCTTTAGTTATTCAAATGTCTTCAGGATAGCTATTTAAGTCTTTGTCCAAAAGATTCACATGTTGTGCACTAAGAAGCTTCAGTCGTGTCCAAATCTTTGACTCTTTGCAATGGGACCCTTTGCACAGTAGCCCACCAGGCTCCTCTGTCCATGGGGTTCTCCAGACAAGAATACTGGAGTGGATTGCCATGCCCTTCTCCAGGTGATCATCCAGATCCAGGGATCAAACCCATACCCCTTAGTCTCCTGCATTGGTCTAAGATCTAAGGATCTTTACCTAGGAAGCTTTAGAAGATTCACAATCAGGTATTTTTCAGGGACAGTTTTTGTTTATTTTGTGTTCTTTTGAATGAACCATATTTTTCTGTTTGTTTATATGCTTTGAATTTTTTTGTTTAAAACTGAATATATGAATTGGAAAATGTGGTAAATCTTAAAAGCATATTTACCTCATTCCTCTAAGTTTATTGTGGAATATTTTGTCTGTTTGTTTGTATTATTATTGCTGTAGACTGTCTCTGTGCTGAAGATTGGCCTTAAGTGTAAATTTAAGGTGTTCTCAGGTCTTTACTGAGTCCGTGCCTTCCCATAATCATGCACTGTGTCTTTCTAACTTTCTCTACATATGCACTAGGTTTTAAACATTTTAGTCTTCAGTATTTGACTCCCAAAGAGGAAAAAGAGAAAAATAAAGATAGAGAAAATGTACTGGCCTTTAAATCCCCTAAAAGTCACTTCAGCCAGAGGGGAAAGGGCCTGCAACAATGTGAAAGGGTGCAAAATCAATGGTTGTCCCCTCTTTGTCTTAATCTCTGTGATCAGAAACAATACTCAGTGATCAGAGATCCCCACTAATTAAAGAACAAAGTCTTTTTACCTACTGGGGTTCCTACAAGCTGTATTCAAACTGCCCTCAGAACATGTACATATTTACTTGCCATAGGAATTGATAGCTGCTACTGTATTAAGAGTTACAATTGACCAAATTGAACTGCAACTTACCATCCAAGGACTCCCCTGGAAATTTCAAGTCTTCAATAAAATCTAGATTTCTAAAATAGTTACACCAAGGAGATTGTGTAGGTGCAATTATTATCTAGATGGGAAAACCGATTTCATATGCTTCTTACTCCCTCTTCCTGAATTCCCACAAATGATTTAAAAAAAACTTTTTTCCTCTTGGTTGCTGAAAAAACTTATGCTAAAATCTCCTGTCTTATTTTCACATTTATCTACTGCACATTTTAGTGTTGTCAGTTTTACCCTTCTTTTCTGGGCTGTTAGGATGAGAGACTGATTGAGTTAATTCAATCATGTACTGACTAAACTGTGGGTAAGTTTACGTATGTATGAGGGCTCTGTTTACTTCCATGTAATTCTACTACTTGAGCTGAGTCAACTGACAAAGTCATCCAACTTGGAGACTGGGTATCCAGTAATACCAGGAATATCGATTAATACCTTATTAACAGGGTATTGTAGAGGTGATGGAATTCCAGTTGAGCTATTTCAAATCCTAAAAGATGATGCTGTGAAAGTGCTGCACTCAATATGCCAGCAAATTTCGAAAACTCAGCTGTGGCCACAGTACTGGAAAAGGTCAGTTTTCATTCCAATCCCAAAGAAAGACAATGCCAAAGAATGCTCAGTTTACCACACAACTGCACTCATCTCACACGTTAGTAAAGCAACGCTCAAAATTCTCCAAGCCCAGCTTCAGCAATATGTGAACCATGAACTTTCAGATGTTCAAGCTGGTTTTACAAAAGGCAGAGGAACCAGAGATCAAATTGCCAACATTCGCTGGATCATTGAAAAAGCAAGAGAGCTCCAGAAAAACATCTATTTCTACTTTATTGACTGCCAAAGCCTTTGTGTGGATCACAATAAACTGTGGAAGATTCTGAAGAAGATGGGAATACCAGACCACCTGACCTACCTCTTGAGAAACCTGTATGCAGGTCAGGAAGCAACAGTTAGAACTGGACATAGAATAACAGACTGGTTCCAAATAGGAAAAGGAATACCTCAAGGTTGTATACTGTCACCCTACTTATTTAACTTATACGCAGAATACATCATGAGAAGGGCTCCAAAATCACTGCAGATGGTGATTGCAGCCATGATATTAAAAGACGCTTACTCTTTGGAAGGAAAGTTATGACCAACCTAGACATCATATTAAAAAGCAGAGACATTACTTTGCCAATAAAGGTCTGTCTCGTCAAGGCTATGGCTTTTCCAGTAGTCATGTATGGATGTGAGAGTTGAACTATAAAGAAAGCTGAGCACTGTAGAATTGATGCTTTTGAACCGTGGTGTTGGAGAAGACTCTTGGTCCATCCTAAAGGAGATCAGTCCTGAGTGTTCATTGGAAGCACTGATGTTGAAACTGAAGCTCCAATACTTTGGCCACCTGATGCGAAGAGCTGACTCATTTGAAAAGATCCTGATGCTGGGAAAGATTGAGGGCAGGAGGAGAAGGGGATGACAGAGAATGAGATGGTTGGATGGCATCACTGACTCAATGGACATGGGTTTGGGTAGACTCCAGCAGCTGGTGATGGATAGGGAGGCCTAGCATGCTGCAGTTCATGGGGTTGTAAAGAGTTGGACATCATTGAGTGATTGAACTGAACTGAACAGAGCATTACTTGCTAGTTCAGATTCAAAAAGTAAATCTTAGAGGATATCATGCATATTTCTAGAACAAGTAAAAATTGAACAAATGAGTTAATAATTATTTTTCTTGAAAATAACAGAGAATTGAAGTAGCAAATTAAAGTGCAAGTGTTTGTCATTTAGTCATGTGTGATTCTTTGCCACCTCATGGACTATTGCCCACCAGGCTCCTCTCTCCGTGGAATTCTCCAGGCAAGAATACTGGGGTGAGTTTCCATTCCCTTCTCCAGGGGATTCTCTCTGATGAAGGGATGGAACCTGTGTCACCTGTATTGCAGGTGGATTCTTAACCATTTGAGCCACCAGGGAAGCCCAGCAAAGTAAACTGCCACCTAAAATTCTGGAGATTCATACAAATACAGTGAAGGCAAGGTAGACAAGATCATCTAACCTTGATCAGAACCTATTGGAGCAAGAAACAGGTAGGAACACTTACATGATCACTTTGACAAATTCCTGTTTACCTTGCATCAAAGAAGCTCTTGTAGTCTTAGGAGGCCTTGACACTTCTGTGGATTTTACCTCTAGGTAAGACATAATTTCTCACTGTGAAGAGCAGAGAGAAAAGTCCCCTAGTGGCTCTGGCAGGGGAAGGAAAAGCAACCATCTTGAAAAATGTGTGGAGTATTGTCATGAGCAAAAGCCTGCTGTCCATGGAGAAAACTTTAGCCCAGGCTTGTCTCACATAGTGGAAAGGGCCTTTATGCATTACCAGTCTCCTTCAGGCTTCCTGACTCAAATTTGTTAAGGTTATAATCCAGGGACATAGGATTTCTAAAGACTAAGACCTATATAAGAAGTTATAGAATGCTTCATCTTCCCCACACCTTAACAACATAATCACAGATTTCTAGCATAATAAATAGAGGATTGAAGACAGAAGGAAGAATATGTCTGATGGAAATATTCATCTATACAAAGGATTGAAGAGCATCAGAAATGACAACAATATTCAAAATTTTTTTATCATTTATATTGACTCTTTGTTTGAAAATAACAACCATGGAGTGTGTGATGTATAACCTATATAAAAATAAAACAAAAGGCAATAATAATAAAGAAATCTGGATAGGAGGGAAAACGTACTAGTTAGGAAAATATTTTTAATGACTGGCTTAAAGCGTTTCACTCTCAGTTCCAACATCTTTCCAATTCTGACTCTGTTTAATTTATCTTTTTATTCTTGATCTTATTTTCTTTCTTCCTTGTAGGCCTGGTAATCTTTTGCTGGATGCCAGACATTTTCAATTTTAACTTGTCACTATCCAAGATGTTTTATATTTCTAACATTATTGAGCTCTTTTCTGGGATATAGCCAAGTTCTTGGAAATTGTTTGATTCTGATACTGGTTTTATGATTTGTTAGGTGAAACTAACCTATATTTATATATGCATATATATGTGTGAATATATATACATATATTACATATGCCCATGATATATATATGTATATACATGCACAATGAAATACTATTCAGACATAAAAAGAATGAAATCTTGCCATTTGCAACAACATGAATGAACCTTGTATATTATGCTAAATGAAATGTCAAACAGAGTAGACAGATACTTTCTATTCTACTGTCTATGATTCTATTTATATGTTGACTCTACAAAACAAATGAACAAAAAAAACATACATACAGGGAACAAATTGGTGATTGCGTAAAAGGAGGATGGTTGAGGGGTAGATAAAATGGGTGAAGAGGATTTAGAGGTAGAAATTTTCAGACATAAAATAGATAAGTCATATAAACAGAAGTGAGAAATTTTTTTTTGTAATGTTTTAGAACAATACTTTTTCTACTTTTATCAAAAAAGCAATTGATCATATTCTAATGGTACCAGAATACTAACATTATTATTCTGTATCCCTTCTTATATAGAAAAAAGCACTGTGATTTTTACACATTTTGGTGCATATGACAGACTTCATAGATAAATAAGATGCAAAATGCTCAATGCTTTTTCAGAGCATTTGTTAGGGCAATGTTTATTAAAGTTATGAGCTTTACTCTTGAAATGCTTGCTGCCAGGAAGTTTTCCTCTAGAGACCATACCTTAACTTTTCCTGCATATTGGCAATGACAGCAGTAACATTGGCAACAAAATATGTGGGTCATTTTGAGAAGGATTATGCCCAGAGATAGAATGGAGAAATATGAAGGAGGTTATAGAATATTGATATAAGAAGCAACCTCAAACATACTTCTTAAAAGAGCAATTCTGTAAAATTAGAGCTGTCAGATTAAATAAATTGTTCAACAAATGAAAAACACTTGCATACAAAACATGAACTAGCAAATATATTTCACCAGTACCTTTGACAGTTTTAATAGAGCTATCAATTTACATTTGTGACATAATATTATATGAAGTAAGTAAAACAGACATGACCATATATTTGACTCACAACAAGAGAGAGAAAATTCTCTTTTCTGTATAATTTATTTCTCTGGGTATAATATTTATGTTGTCATATTTATTTTGGCATCATCAGAATATATAGGATATTTTATTCATCTGGGATTTCAATTATGTGCCTTATACATTCTGATTTGTAGATAGATATTAATGGTTGGCATTTTTATAACCAAGTCCTATTCATCTTTGCAAAGTATATCATTCTACTTTCAAAACTTTCTCAAGCACATTTCTGAGATGGCAGAACAAAGATATTGAGTCAAAGCCATGTGTTAGGAGAGTGATCTAAAGGTTTTAATATACAAAATTAAATTAGAAGTTGTATTTGTTTTGGCCGACTCCTAATAAAAATTTTATATAGAACCCCAGTTTCTCCTCTCATTGTATATATATATATATGTATATATATGTATATATATGTATGTATATATATATCAGCTCAGTTCCATCGCTCAGTTATGTCTAACTCTTTGAGACCCCATGAACTGCAGCACACCAGGACCCCTGTCCATCACCACTCCCGGAGTCCACCCAAACCCATGTCCATTGAGTCGGTAATGCCATCCAACAATCTCATTCTCTGTCATCACCTTCTCTGCCTGCCCTCAACTTTCCCAGCATCAGAGTCTTTTCAAATGAGTCAGCTCTTCGCATCAGGTGGCCAAAGTATTGGAGTTTCAGCATCAGCATCAGTTCTTCCAATGAACACCCAGGACTGATCTCCCTTAGGATGGACTTGTTGGATCTCCTTGCAGTCCAAGGGACTCTCAAGAGTCTTCCACAACACCACAGTTCAAAAGCATCAATTCTTCAGCGTTCAGCTTTCTTTATAGTCTAACTCTCACATCTATTCATGACTACTGGAAAACCATAGCCTTTACTAGATGGACCTTTGATGACAAACTAATGTCTCTGATTTTTAATATGCTATCTAGGTTGGTCATAACTTTCCTTCCAAGGAGTAAGTGTCTTTTAATTTCATGGCTGCAATCACCATGTAGTGATCTTAGAAACCAGAAAAATAAAGTCAGCCACTGTTTCCACCGTTTCCCCATCTATTTGCCATGAAGAGATGAGACCAGATGCCATGATCAAGATTGCTGGGAGAAATATCAATAACCTCAGATATACAGGTGACATCACCCTTATGGCAGAAAGTGAAGAGGAACTAAAGAGCCTCTTGATGAAAGTGAAAGAGGAGAGTGAAAAAGTTGGCTTAAAGCTCAACTATACTCACACACACACACACACACACACACACACACACACATATTTTCTCCCACCAGCCTCCAATGTCTATGGAATTCTCCAGGCAAGAATACTGGAGTGGATTGCCATTTCCTTTTCCAGGGGATCTTCCTGACCCAGGAATCAAATCTGAGTCTCCTGCATTGCAGAGGCATGATGGCCCTTATATATTCTCTGTAAGAGAACAAGTCTTTCTGAACAAGTTAAACTATGTAGAGTCATATCATCAAATCCTGTACTTAGAAATTGTGTTACTAATTTTTCACTACATGGATATTTAAATAAATATGCAATTTCTCGTACTGTTACAGTTTGACTTCTAAACATAGAACCCTATAATTAAAGAACATGGAGAGCTAGTGAAGACACAGAAGGCAATGATGGGGCATCATTACTTTGTAAAGACAAATCTAATTGCCAGAACTTTTCTTTTTAATAATTTATAATGACCAGTCCTAATTTCTTATGTTAGAGTCATGTGTTAGGATAATTTTAGGTTATGCTCTGTAAAACATCAAAGGTAAGTAAAAACTTGCCTTTACTAAAATAAATAAATTGACTTGTGTTATACAGACCCAGGTGGCACTAGTGGTAAAGAACCCACCTGCCAATGCAGTAGACATAAAAGACATGGGGTTTGATTCCTGGGTTGGGAAATTTCCCTGAGGTTGGAAATGGCAACCCATCCCCACATTCTTGCCTGGAGAATCCCATGGACAGAGAAGTCTGGTGGGCTACAGTCTATTGGGTCACAAAGAGTTGGACATGACTGAAGCGACTTAGCACACACACGTACAGACAATTAGCTAAAGGTTCCAAATGACAAAGCAATACAAGGTAAGGTGAGGGATAACAATCAGAGCTTTCAATCTAACTTTGATGGCCTACTTTACAGTGTCCTTCATGTAATTCTCCCGCCTTTTCTCCATGCCTGTGCAAATAGTTCCAACAATAGGGGAAACACATTTCCTATCACTGCCACTTTTGGCTTCTGTGAGTCTTTTTTGATTTGTAAATCATTTGAGAGTGAAGCTACATCCCCCCAAGAACCTTTCCATCATTTGCCAATCTATTTATTTACTTGACTTCACTGGGTGTTCGTGGCAGCACACAGGATTTTTGATCTTCCTTGTGACATGGGGGATATTTAACTGTGACTTGCAAACTCTTAATTGTGGCATGTAAGATCTAGTTCCATGACTGGAAATAGAACCTAGGCCCCCTGCATTGGGAGCAAAAGGTCTTAGCCACTTGGACCACCACGTAAATCCCAGTCTTGATTATTTAAATATTTCTTATCATCATGCTAAGTTGCTTGAGTTGTGTCCAACTCTTTGCAACCCTATGGGCTGTTGCCCACCAGGCTCTTCTGTCCATGGAATTCTCCAGGTAAGAATATTGGAGTGGGTTGCCATGATCTCCTCCAGGGAATCTTCTCCACCCAGGGATTGAACCTACATCTCATGTCTCCTGCATTGGCAGGCAAGTTCTTTATCACTAAACTTCTAAATCTCATCCTTCACACACACACACACACACACACACACCTGGGCCTTACAAAGAAACTGTGGACTTGCTGAATTAGGATATTGTTCTATTTAGCACTAAATGAATAGAGTACCACTGGGAATAACTTTGTATAGGAAATATCTAATTTGTGCAAGGGAGAAATCAGAATGAGCCAAAACAAAGCAAAGCTACTGACTTGGAGCCAATTATAAAGCTTAATATCTGGTATTATATACTTATGGTTCAATCTGATAGTAAAGGTATAAATATATAAATACATATATACATACCCTAATACAAGGAATTTAGGTTTTCCACCCTTTATCTCCCTGACTAAGAATGTGAGCTATCCCACACAGCCTAAAGCAGAGTGTGAATAAATCAGTCACCCAACCATAAACTTAATCTTTTGGCAGCCAAACAGAAGCTAAGGGAATGCAGTGCCTCCTTGCATAAAAATGTCTTCAAATGAGCAATGGACCAAAGCAATTCTCACAGAATGAATATAAATTTTCTTTCCCATTAGCATGTGAAGCTATTTTTCCCACCACCCATACAAACCACAAATCTCAATTGATTTTGCACAATTGTCCATATGACATATCACCCAGTTTTCTTTATCCTGGGCAATTTAAATATCCTACATAGTGATAGTCGTAAACTTCAGAACTCATTGTGGATTTTAAATCTAGCTTTTATATAAACTGCATAAAGTTAGAAGACCAGCCTTCTCTATTCTGAATACTAGACTTCCATTGATGAAATATTTGTTAACCTTTTGTCAGCTAAGTCAGCTTTGTTTTACTCACTGATTTACTTGACTAAATCCTAAGTACCCTTTGCACTTTATGTTGGTAGATGAATTCATCCTAGGATTTAATAGTTTGTTTGTTGGGCCTAAATGTAAAAAATATATTTGCGTTCTCCCCAAACTTCATTGTTATATTCAACTCTTTCTTGTGGATTACTGGAATTTTTAAATAAGTGAAGTGTAGTCTAAATAAATAGAAAATAAAATTAAACAAAACATCAAATATAAGAGAGGCAGCAACTTAAAGAGAACAAAGTCACCAATACATATAGTAACTGAGATATTTTTTTAGGGATAAAGGAAAGATATATTCTTCATTAAATGAATAAAATATTTGACTACTCATTGAGAACAAAATACAGCCATAGTCCTAGCTCAAAATGTACCATATAAATGTTAGAAAGATTAAATATGTAATCACTAAGAAAATAAAAGAGCTCATTTTTATAATCTTACAACAGTGAAATTCTTAATTTTTAAAACCTGTGATTACTTACTTATGAGTTATTGAAAGAACACTGGTGTGGGGCTCAGATGCCATGAGGATGTGTCTCAGTCTCTCCAACCTTAGTTTCCTCCTTTGTAAAGTGAGTTGTGTAGACAAATGATCCACAAGGCCCTTTCCAGTGCTCCTGGTTTGTAATCACTGTGGTGTGTAATGTGTGTGACATGCACATATAGAAAACTACCATGTATGGGAATGTAACTGAATGAGGAAATGCTTTGTTTGTTCAGAAAACACTATGAACTTTCCAAAACTGGACTGTGATAAATATTGGATATTTTGACTATGAGAAATACAGTTTCTCTTAAATATTAGCTGAAGGTACAGCAATTTTGTGGTGCTCTTACAAATGTCACAATGTATTCAAATATTTTTCTTTCAATGATCATTGCATAAAAATTGTCTATTTTTATGTAAGTTGTGATAGTGTTACTTTTATTTTAAAATTAAAAAAAAAAATAACCTGCCATCCTTCAACCCTGATTACTAGCCTTAGTGTGTTACTGTTAATCACTTTCTCATCTTAGACTTCTTCTGGCAGGAATCTGACACCAGTCTTGGTTCTCTCCACTTATCAATATTTCCCTAAAATTTCATCCATTTGACTGATTCCAATTTAGTCATCACTATATTTTCTCTTTCATGGGGAGGGATGAGATACATATTACACCACCACACCTCACCAAAGGAATTCTCACTATAATGTCTCCTGCAAACTCTTCACGTATCTGCTTTAGCCTTAATGGTATATAATGGTGACAAAAAGTTTGTTGTTGTTCAGTTTCTCAGTCATGTCTGACTCTTTGCTACCCCATGAGCTGCAGCACGCCAGGCATCCCTGTTGTTCACCATATCCCAGAGATTGCTTGAACTCATGTCCATAGAATCAGTGATGCCATTCAACCATGTTATCCTCTGTCATCTCCTTCTCCTCCTGCCTTCAATCTTTCCCAGCATCAAGGCCTTTTCTAATAAGTCAGTTCTTCGCATCAGGTAGCCAAAGTATTGGCGTTTCAGCTTCAGCATCAGTCCTTCCAATGAGTAGTCAGGATTGATTTCCTTTAAGATGACTGGCTTGATATCCTTGCAGTCCAAGGGACTCTTAAGAGTCTTCTCTAATATCACAGTTCAAAAGCATCAGTTCTTTGGTGCTCAGCCTTCTTTATGGTCCAACTCTCATATCCGTACATGATTACTGAGAAAACCATAGCTTTCATTATAGGGACCTTTGTTAATTGTGGTTTTGCCTGTGTTTTTAAACGGAGGGATAAAGGAGTATTTGGCTCCATTTTGTTTCTTGATTTTAAAATGTCAGTGAATATATTGAAAGAAAAATCACTCATCATATCATGTTACATATGTGTGTACTACATATGTGCATGCACCATATTTCTGAGTAAAAATAATTTCATAACGGTTTACAAGAATATTCTTTAAAGTGTGAAAATCTACACATGTATAAATTTTGGGCATATGTATGTTAAAAATGATTGTGTTGATTCAACTGAATAATTATACATTTTAAAAATGAAAGTTGATTCAGTTGTCTATGCTGTATAACAAATGAACCCAAAATGATGGCTTAAAATAATTGTTTTCTAATTTATTTTGCTTCACTATCTCAATTAGGTAGTTGTCACTCAGGGTTCCTTAGGAGGTTGCAGTTAGGTGGTGATTGGGCTGAGGTCTTCTCTAAGCTTCTTTGGTCACTTCTCTGGTTACTGGAAGGTAAGACTCAAACAGCTGATGTCTAAAATAGTCAGGACTCCATATGTGGATCTCTTCCTCTGTTTCTCTGCATGTTTGTCTCTCTACCTCTCTCTTTCTTTCTTTCTCTCCAAGTGGTCTCTACATACTTCTCACTTCACATAGCAGCCTTCAGTCAACTGAGTTTCTTACATGAGAACTGAAGAATCTAAAATATGAATGCCCTGGGGAGCGTGTTTGGCATAATGTATATAGACTTTTCTAGCTGGACTGACATGTCTCACATTGTCACTTCACTACATTCTGTTTGTTCAAGAGGAATTAGTAATTTGGAGGACTGGATTTGATACCACCTGTGTCCAGTTCTTAATTGGATTATTTATTTTTTCTATTGAGTCATATGAGTTCTTTATATATTTTGGATATTAACCACTTGTCAGATACAGGATTTGCAAATATTTTTCCCATTCAGTAGGGTGCTTTTTAATGTTGTTGGTGATTTTCTTTGCTTTACAGAAGCTTTTTAGTGTGATGTCGCCCCATTTATTTCTGCTTCTGTTGTCTTTGCTTTGGGAGTCAGAGCTAAAAATTCATTGACAAGACCCATGTCAAGGAATTCATCCTATATGCTTTTTTCTAGGGGTTTATGTTTTATGGCTTACATTCAAATATTTAATACATTTTTAATTAATTTATGTGTATGGTGTAAGATAGTGATTCTAGTTTAATTCTTTTGCATTGTACATGGCTCATGTACATTTTCTGGGGAAGGGAGTCTAAAATACCTAACAAATTCTATTTTTATTGCAAGAAAAGATATTATCACAGCCTTAGAATTTTGAGGATGTTTGGAATTGTGAATTGTATAACTACAGACTATGACACTGGAACAGAAAGGTGGCAACAAGTTTTGCACAAATCTATGTCTTAATTCATGGAGTTTGAGGGCCATAATTTGAGTCAAAATCTGCAAAAACAAATGCAACTCCTATTATGCTTGATTTTATTTGTCAGTTTAACTGGTAAAGGGATGACCTGATAGTGAGTAAAACATTTCTGGCTGTGTCTATGAGGATGTTTCTGGAAGAGATTAACATTTGAATCAATAGACTAAGTAAAGATTGACCTCACCAATGCTAGTGGGCATCATCCAAATTATTGCAAATCTGTGCAGAACAAAAAGGTAAAGAAGAACAAATTATCCTACTGGCATGAACTGGGACATCCATCTTGTCTTGGATATTGGTGATCCTAATTTTTAAACCTTTAGACCCGGACCAGGTTTAAGCCAATGGCCCCAAGATTCTCAGATTCTCACGTCTTTGGACTCAGATTTATACCATTGGCTTCATTGGTTCTCAGCCATCAGACTTCGACTAAATTGTACCACTGGCTTTCCTTATTCTCTTGCTTCCAAATAGCAAATTGTGTATATAGCTCCTTTTGGATGAAAGTTAAATTTATCCGGTCTAACGTGTCACTTATGTGACACTACAGTGAGCAGGAATGCCTTAGAAGAAATGGAGTAGACATTGTGGTCAATGAAAGAGTCAGAAATGCAGCACTTGAATGCAATCTCAAAAATGAAGGAATGATCTCTGTTCATTTCCAAGGAAAACCATTCAATATCACGGTAATCCAAGCCTATGCCCCAAACTGTAATGCTGAAGAAGCTGGAGTTGAACAGTTCTATGAAGACCTACAAGAACTTTTAGAACTAACACCCCCCAAAAAATGTCCTTTTCATGATAGAGGATTGGAATGCAAAACTAGGAAGTCAAGAAATACCTGGAGTAACAAGCAAATTTGGCCTTGGAGTACAGAATGAAGCAGAGCAAAGGCTAATAGAGTTTTGCTAAGAGAACGCACTGGTCATAGCAAACACCCTCTTCCAACAACACAAGAGAAGACATTACACATAGACATCACCAGATGGTCACACTGAAATCAGATTGATTATATTCTTTGCAGCCAAAGATGAAGAAGCTCTATACAGTCAGCAAAAACAAGACTGGGAGCTGACTGTGCTCAGATCATGAACTCCTTATTGCCAAATTCAGACTTAAATTGAAGAAGGGAAAACCAATAAATCATTCAGGTATGACCTAAATCAAATCCTTTATGATTATACAGTGGAAGTGAGAAATAGCTTTAAGGGACTAGATCTGATAGACAAAGTGCCTGATGAACTGTGGATGGAGGTTCATGACATTGTACAGGAGACAGGAATCAAGACCATCCATGTGCAAAAGAAATGCAAAAAAACCAAAATGGCTGTCTGAGGAACACTTACAAATAGCTGTGAAAAGAAGAGAAGTGAAAAGCAAAGGAGAAAGGAAAAGATATTCCCATTTGAATGCAGAGTTCCAAAGAATAGCAAGGAGAGATAAGAAAGCCTTCTTCAGTGATCAGTGCAAAGTAATATAGGAAAACAATAGAATGGGAAAAACTAGAGATCTCTTCAAGAAAATTAGAGACACCAAGGGAACATTTCATGAAAAGATAGGCTCTATAAAGGACAGACATGGTATGGACCTAACAGAAGCAGAAGATATTAAGAAGAGGTGGCAAGAATACACAGAAAAACTGTACAAAAAAGATCTTCATGATCCAGATAATCACAATGGTGTGATCACTCACCTAGAGCCAGACATTCTGGAATGTGAAGTCAAGTGGGCCTTAGGACGCATCACTACGAACAAAGCTAGTGGAGGTGATGGAATTCCAGTTGAGCTATTTCAAATCCTAAAAGATGATGTGGTGAAACTGCTGCACTCAATATACCAGCAAATTTGAGGAACTTACCAATGGCCACAGGACTGGAAAAGGTCAGTTTTCAATCCAATCTCAAAGAAAGGCAATGCCAAAGAATGCTCAAACTACCATACAATTGCACTCATCTCACACACTAGTAAAGTAATGCTCAAAATTCTCTAAGCCAGGCTTCTACAATATGTCAAAGCTGTATATTGTCACCCTGCTTATTTAACTTATATGCAGAGTACATCATGAGAAACGCTGGGCTGGAGGAAGCACAAGCTGAAATCAAGATTGTCGAGAGAAATATCTATAACCTCAGATATGCAGATGACATCACCCTTATTGCAGAAAGTGAAGAGGAACTAAAAAGCCTCTTGATGAAAGTGAAAGAGGAGAGTGAAAACGTTGGCTTAAAGCTCAATATTCAGAAAACTAAGGTCATGGCATCTGGTCCCATAAGTTCATGGGAAATAGATGAGGAAACAGTGGGAAGAGTGGCTGACTTATTTTTCTGGGCTCCAAAATCACTGCAGATGGTGATTGCAGCCATGACATTAAAAGACACTTACTCCTTGGAAGGAAAGTTATGACCAACTTAGAGAGCATATTAAAAAGCAGAGACATTTCTTTGCCAACAAATTTCCATCTAGTCAAGGCTATGATTTTTCCAGTAGTCATGTATGGATGTGAGATTTGGACTGTGAAGAAAGCTGAGCACTGAAGAAATGATGCTTTTGAACTGTGGTGTTGGAGAAGACTCTTGAGAGTCCCTTGGACTGCAAGGAGATCCAAGCAGTCCATCCTAAAGGAGATCAGTCCTGGGTGCTTATTGGAAGGTCTGATGTTGAAGCTGAAATTTCAATACTTCAGCCTCCTCATGGGAAAAGTTGATTCATTAGAAAAGACCTTGATGCTGGGAAGGAATTGGGGCAAGAGGAGAAGGGGACGACAGAAGATGAGATGGTTGGATGGCATCTCCGACTCAATGAACATGGATTTGGGTAGACTCCTGGAATTGGTGATGGACAGGGAGGCCTGGTGTGCTGCAATTCATGGGGTCCCAAAGAGTTGGGCATAACTGAGTGACTGAACTGAACTGTATGTGTCCCTTAAGATCATTGTTTCCATTTTGATTTTCTGTCTGTGTGATCTTTCCATTGATGTGTAAGTTGGGTGTTAAAATCGCCTACTATTATTGTATTACTGTCATTATCTCCATTTATCTTTGTTTATATGTGCTTTATGTGTTGAGGTGCTCCTATTTTGGGTGTATATATTTTACAATAGTTTTATGTTCTTTTTGGATTGATCTATCATTTTGTTTTTTCTTCTTTGTCTCTTCTTAGAGTCATTTTAAAGAATATTTTGTCTGATATAAGTATTGCTATCCATCTTTCTTTTCATTTCTATATGCATGGAATACTTTTTCCATCCCCTAGCCTGAAATGAGTTTCTTGTAGGCAGCTTGTAAAGGGTCCTGCTTTTGTAGTCATTCAGTCATGCTAGTCTTTTGATTGGATCATTTAGTTCATTTACATTTAAAGTAATTATCAATAGATATTTTCATGCATGCTCAGTTGCTTCAGTCATCTGACTCCTTGCAACCCTATGGACTGGAGCACCAGGCTCCTCTGTCCATGGGTTTCTCCAGGCAAGAATAATGGAGTGGGTTGCATGCCCTCCTGCAGGGGAATCTTCTGGACCCAGAGATTCATCCCAGGTCTTCTACGTTACAGGCTTGTTCTTTACCACTGAGCCCCTGGGGAAGCCTCCCCCTCGCCCCAATAGGTATGCACTTATTGCCATTTTGTATACTGTTTTCTGGTTCTTTTTGCAGTTCTTTATTATTCCTTTATTCTTCTTTTGATTTATTTCCTTGTGACTTGATAAACACCTTTAGTGGTATGCTTGGATTCCTTTCTTTGCCTGTGTGTGTGTGTATCTATATAGATTTTTGGGGTTTGGTTACTATGAGGATTATATACAGCAATCTATATATTTATAAATGTACAATGATACATTCTTAAGATCAAATACATTTTAATAATCCTGTATTTTTACTCCCCAATCTACACTTTTAAGGTTTTTGAGATCATATTTTACATCTTTCTGTTTGCATATTCCCTAACAAATGTTTTTACTACTTTTGTCATTTAATGATTCTACTAGTTTTATAAGTAGTTGATGCACTAAGTTTACTGTATAATTGCCTTTACCAATGAGATTTTTCCTATTTTTCTATTTTAAATTTTCATATTTCTGGTTGTGATCCTTTCTTTCCTCCTTAAAGAAGTCTTCAATATTTCTTGTGAAGCTGGTCTATTGGTACTCTTTTAGCTTTTGCTTGTCTGTAACACTCTTACCTCTCCTTCAAAAATGAATGATAGCCTTGCCAGGTAGAATTTTATTGGTTTTTGGTTCACTTCTTTCGTTACTTTAAATATATTGCGCCACTCCCTTCTGGTCTGTAGAGTTTTTGGTGAAAATTCACCTGACAGCCTCATATGTAGCAAGGTACTTTTCCCTTACTGATTTTAACATTCTATCTTTTTCTTTAATTTTTGCCACTTTAATTACACTGTGTCTTGGTTTGAGCAACTTTGAGTTGACCTTGTTTGGGGCTCTCTGTGCTTCCTGGACTTGAATGCCTGTTGCTTTCCCAGGTTAGGGAAT
Source organism: Antilocapra americana (assembly GCA_007570785.1). Taxonomy (NCBI): domain Eukaryota; kingdom Metazoa; phylum Chordata; class Mammalia; order Artiodactyla; family Antilocapridae; genus Antilocapra; species Antilocapra americana. The sequence continues at coordinate 14,581,865 of ML663567.1, read as the reverse complement.
AATCAGTTTTTATGTCTTGAAATATGTTCTCTCTCCCTTTCCATCTTTCTTTTTATTTGCACGCTTATAATACAAAGATTAGTACATTTGCTGGTGTCCCCAAACATGTTATACTCATTTAAAAAATTTTATAATTCTTTTTTTCTGTTCAGGTTAGGTGATTTCTATGACTCTCTCTTCCAGTTTGTTGATCCTATTATTTTTTATCATCTAATCTATCTTTGGTTTCTTCTGATATTTTTAATTTTAATTATTATATTCTTCATCTCTGGGCCTTTTCTTTTACCTCTTTGTTAAACTTCTTATTATATTCGTCTTTTCTTATTTGGAGTTTATTGCACATAATCATGACCATTACCTTCTTGAGCTCTTTTTGGGGTACATTGCTTATCTCCATGTTGCTTAGCTCTCCTGGCTTCCTGTTATTTCATTTAAAAGATATTTCTGTCACTTCATTTTGCCTGCTTTTATGTTCTCATTTCTACATTTTAGGTAAGTCAGTTACATTTCCTGATCCTGGAGAAGTGGCCTTATGTAGGACATGACCTATGAGGTTCAGCCAGGAGAATACTCCCCTCTGTTCACCAGATCTATATGCTTCAGGCGTGCCTCCTATATGGGCTATATGGGTCCTTCTGTTATGGTTGGGGGTGACTACTCTGGGTATGCTGGTAAGCATGGCTGGCCCCTGGACAGGTTAATTGCCAGATCCTGCCTCCTGCCTAGGCTGCCAGTGCTGGTGGGTGGGGCCAGATTCTGACATGACTGGCTGCATCAACTGGGAAGTGCCAGTCCTTGTGCCAGCAACATTGTCCATGTTTTATTTTATAGCACACTTTAAGTAGAATATTCTTACTTAAGGAATAAACTTTATACTTTTATCCACTCCTAGCCCTAGGATATTTCATACACATAGAACATTTTCAATAAATAACTGTTGATTAATAGACATGTCATCAAAAGTTGTAGTTTTTCTCATTAATTCTGATAGGCTTTCAAATTGATGTTGATGACATCACTCATTATCAGAGAAATGCAAATCAAAACTACAATGAGGTACCACTTTACACCAGTCAGAATGGCTGCCATCCAAAAGTCTACAAGCAATAAATGCTGGAGAGGATGTGGAGAAAAGGGAACCCTCTTACACTGTTGGTGGGAATGCAAACTAGTACAGCCACTATGGAAAACATTGTGGAGGTTCCTTAAAAAGCTGCAAATAGACCTGCCATATGACTCGGCAATCCCACTGCTGGGCATATACACTGAGGAAACCAGAATTGAAAGAGCCACGTGTACCCCAATGTTCATCACTGCATTGTTTACAATAGCTAAGACATGGAAACTACCTAGATGCCCATCAACTGATGAATGGATAAGAAAGCTGTGGTACATATACACAATGGAATATTACTCAGCATTAAAAAAAAATTCATTTGAAGCAATTCTACTCAGATGGATGAAACTGGAGCCCATTATCCAGAGTGAAGTAAGCCAGAAGCAAAAACAACAATACAGTATATTAACACATATATATGGAATTTAGAAAGACAGTAACGAGAACCCAACATGGGAGACAACAAAAGGAACGCAGATGTATAGAATAGACTCGTGGACTTTGTGGATGAGGGTAAGGGTGGGATGATATGGGAGAAAGGCATTGAAGCATGTTAATTGTCATGTGTCTAATCAATCGCCAGCCCAGGATTGATGCTCGGGACTGGTGCAGCGAGATTTCCCGGGGGGGAGGGAGGAGGGAAGGGGGTTCCGGAGGGGAAGCATATGTAAACCCATGGTGATATCATGACAATGTATGGCAAAAACAATAATAAAAAAAAAGAAAGAAAACAAGATGGTGAAAATTATCAGGTCTGAGAAGCAGCAAACAAAATGACTGAAGAAAAGTGAACAGAGCTTAAAGACCTGTAGGATTCCAACCAGTGGACCAAAATAACAAAAATAAATCCAAGAAGGCAAGTAGTTTTCTGAGGAGGCTTTACAAATAGATGAGAAAAGAAAAAAAATGAAGGCAAAGGAGAAAGGGAAAAATATACTCAACTGAATGCAGAGTTCCAGAGAATAACAAAGCCTTAAGAAAGCCTTCTTAAGTTAACAATGCAAAGAAATAGAGGAAACCATTAGAATGGAAAAGACTAGAGATCTTTTGAAGAAAATTGAAGGTATTAATGGAACATTTCATTCAAAGATGGACAAAATAAAGTACAGAAATGGCAAGGAACTAACAGAAGCAGAAGAGATTAAGAAGAGGTCCAGGAATCCACAGAAGAACTATACAAGAAAGGTCTTAATGACCTGGATAACCATGTGGTCACACACCTAGAACTGAACATCCTAGAGTGTGAAGTCAAGATGGCCCTAGGAAACATTACTATGAGCAAAGATAGTGGAAGTGACAGAATTTCAGCAGAGCTATTTAAAATCCTAAAAGATGATGCTGTTAAAATACTCCACTCATATGTCAGAAAATTTGGAAAACAGCACTGGCCACAAGACTGGAAAATATCAACTTTCATTTCAATCCCAAAGAAGGGCATTGCCAAAGGATGCTCAAATTACCATACAATTACACTCACTTCCAATGCTGGCAAGATTATACTGAAAATCCTTCAAGCCAGGCTTCTACAGCACATGATCTGTGAACACCCAAATTTTCAAGTCGAGTTTCAAAGAGGCAGAGGAATCAGAGGTCAAATTGCCAACATTATGGAGAAAGCAGGGGAATTTCAGAAAAAAAAATAATCCAGTTCTCCTTCATTGACTAGGCTAAACCCTTTGAATATATGAATCACAACAAACTGTGGAAAATTCTTAAAGATGTGGGAGTACCAGATCATGTTAACTGTTTCCTGAGAAATCTGTATACAGGTAAAGAAGAGTTATAACCAGTCATGGAACAATGGACTTATTCAAAACACAAGAAAGAAGTACAACAGGATATATATTGTCACCCTGCTTATTTAGCTTACATGCAGAGTCAGTTCAGTTCAGTTCAGTTGTTCAGTTGTGTCTGACACTTTGAAATCCCATGGACTGTAGACGCCAAGCCTCTTTGTCCATCACCAACTCCTGGAGTTTACTCAAACTTATGTCCATTGAGTCGGTGATGCCATCAAGTCATCTCATCCTCTGTCATCCCCTTCTCCTCCCACCTTCAATCTTTCCCAGCATCAGGGTATTTTCCAGTGAGTCAGTTCTTTGCATCAGGTAGCTGAAGTATTGGAGTTTCAGCTTTAGCAATAGTCCTTACAATGAAATTCAGGACTGATTTCCTTCAAAATTGACGGGCTGTAACTACTTGCAGTTCAAGGGACTCTCAAGAGTCTTCTCCAACACCAGAGTTCAAAAGCATCAATTTTTTGATGCTCACCTTTCTTTATAGGCCAATTCTCATATCCATACATGACTACTGGGAAAACCAGAGATTTCACTAGATGGACCTTTGTTGGCAAAGTAACACCTCTATTTTTTAATATGCTGTTTTTATTGTAAGGAAGCTTGGTGGCTCAGATGGTAAAGTGTCTGCCTACAATGTGGGAGACCTGGATTCAATCTCTGGATTGGGAAGATCCCCTGGAGAAAGAAATGGCAACCCACTCCAGTACCCTTGCCTGGAAAATCCCATGGACGGAGGAGCCTGGTAGGCTACAGTCCATGGGGTCACAAAGAGTCAGACACATTGCGTGATTTCACTTCACTACATCGGTCATCGCTTTCTTCCAAGGAGTAAGAGTCTTTTAATTTCATGGTTGAAATCACCATCTGCAGTGATTTTGGAGACCAAAAAAATAAAGTCTCTCACTATTTCCCCACTGACTTGCCATGAAGTGATGGGAACCAAATTCCATGATCTTAGTTTTCTGAATGTTAAGTTTTAAGCCAACTTTTTCACTCTCCTCTTTCACTTTCATCAAGAGGCTCTTGATGACTGCCAAAGGGTGGTGTCATCTGCATATCATATCTGAGGTTATTGATGTTTCTCCCAGCAATCTTGATTCCACCTTGTGCTTCATTCAGTCTGGTATTTCACATAATATACACTGCATATAAGTTAAATAAGTAGGATGACAATAGACAGCCTTGATGTACTCCTTTCCTGATTTGGAGCCAGTCTGTTGTTCTTTGTCCAGTTCCAACTGTTGCTTTCTGACCTGCATACAGATTTCTCAGGAGGCAGGTCAGGTGGTCTGGCATTCCCATCTCTTTAAGAATTTTCCACAGTTTGCTATGGTCCACACAGTCAGAGCCTTTGACATAGTCAATAAAGCGAAAGTATATGTTTTTCTGGAACTCGTTTGCTTTTTTGATGATCCAACGGATGTTGGCAATGGGATCTCTGGTTCTTCTGCCTTTTCTAAATCCAGCTTGAACCTGTGGAAGTCCATGGCTCATGTATTTTTTGAAGCCTGGCTTGGAGAATTTTGAGCATTACTTTACTAGAGTGTGAGATGGGTGCAATTGTGCGATAGTTTGAGAATTCTTTGTCTTTGCCGTTCTTTCAGATTGGAATGAAAACTGACATTTTCTAGTCCTGTTGCCCCTGCTGAGTTTTCCAAATTTGCTGGAATATTGAGTGAAGCACTTTCACAGCATCACCATTTAGGATTTGAAATAGCTCAGCTGAAATTCCATTGCCTCCACTAGCTTTGTTTGTAGTAATGCTTCCTAAGACCCTCTTGACTTCACACTCCAGGATGTCTGGCTCTAGGTGAGTGACCACACCATCATGATTATATGGGTTGTGAAGATATTTACTGCATAGTTCTTCTGTGTATTCTCGCTACCTCTTCTTAATATCTTCTGCTTCTGTTGGGTCTATACCAATTCTGTCCTTTATTGTGCCCATCTTTGCATGAAATATTCCCTTGGTATCTCTAATTTTCTTGAAGAGATCTCTAGTCTTTCCCATCTGTTATTTTCCTCTATTCCTTGGCACTGATCACTGAGGAAGGGTTTCTTGTCTCTTCTTGCTATTCTTTGGAATTCCGCTTTCAAATGGGTATATCTTTCCTTTCTCCTTTGTCTTTAGCTTCTCTTCTTTTCATGGCTATTTGTAAAGCCTCCTAAGAAAACCATTTTGCCTCTTTGCATTTCTTCTTCTTGGTGATGGTCTTGATCACTACCTCTTGTACAATGTCATGAACTGCTGTCCATAGTTCTTCAGGTACTCTATCAGGTCTAATCCCTTGGATTTATTTGTCCTTACCACTGTGTAATTGTAAGCAATTTGATTTAGGTTATAACTGAATGGTCTAGTGGTTTTCCCTACTTTCTTCAATTTTAGTCTGAATTGGCAATAAAGAGTTCATGATCTGAGCCGCAGTCAGCTCCCGGTCTTGTTTTTGCTGACTGTATAGAGTTTCTCCATCTTTGGCTGCTAAGAATATAATCAGTCTAATTATTATATTGATCATCTGGTACTGGTCATGTGTAGAGTCTTCTCTTGTGTTGTTAGAAGAGGGTGTTTGCTATCACCAGTGTGTTCTCTTGGCAAAACTCTATTAGCCTTTGCCCTGCTTCATTCTGTACTCCAAGGCCAAGTTTGCCTGTTATTCCTGGTATTTCTTGACTTCCTACTTTTTGCATTCCAATCCACTATAATGAAAATGACATCTTTTTTTGCAGAGTACATAATGTGAAATCCTGGGCTGGATGAATCATAAGCTGGAGTCAAGTTTGCAGGAGACATGTCAACAACTTCATATATTTAAATGATACCTCTCTAAAGGCAGAAAGTGGACAGGAACTAAACAGTTTCTTGATGAGGGTAAAACAGGAGAGTGAAAAAGCTGGCTTAAAACTCAACATAAAATAAAAATTAAATTATGGCATCCAGTCCCAGGACTTCATGGCAAATAAAAGGGAAAAAATGGAAGAAGTGACAAATTTTATTTTCTTGGGCTCCAAAATCAATGCTGACAGTGACTGCAACCATGAAAATAAGACACTTTCTCCTTGGAAGGAAAGCTATGACCAACCTAGACAGTGTATTAAAAATCAGAGACATTGCTTTCCTGACAAATGCCTGTCTAGTCAAAGCTATTATTTTTCCAGTAGTCATGTATGGATGTGAGAGTTGGGCTACAAAGAAAGCTGAGCACTGAAGAATTGATGCTTTCAAATTGTGGTTTGGAGAAGACTCTTGAGACTCCCTTGGAATGCAAGGAGATCAAACTAGTCAATCTTAAAGGAAATCAGTCCTAAATATTCATTGGAAGGGCTGATGCTGAATCTGAAACTCCAATATTTTGGCCACCAGATATGAAGAGCAGATTTCTTGAAAAAATCTCTGATACTGGTTAAAATTGAGGACAGGAGGTAAAGGGAGTGGCAGAGCATGAGATAGTTAGATGGAAGTGACTAAATGGACAAGAAATTTGAACAAGCCTTGGGTAATAGTGGAGGACACAAGAGGCTCGTGTGCTGCAGTCCAGGAAGTTGCAACGTTCAGACATGTTTTAGAAACTGAACACCACAACTAACAATTGCAATAAAAAACAAACAAACACACAATTAAAACCTCAACTCAATGGCCTAACTTTGTAGCTTAAAGAATTAAAAAAGAATAACTAATTAAGCCCAACAGCCTTATAAAGAAATAAATAATAAAGATTAATGTATACATAAGAAAAATATATAATAAAAAAATCATAGAGAAAGGCAGGAAAAAAAAAAGTTGAAAAAAAAAAAAAAAACCAATTCCCCTACCAGTGATCTCTTAAAAGATCACCAAAAGTGACAGAACTTTAGCTACATGGACTTTAAAAAAAAGAAGAAAATATTCAAATTAATGAATTTGGCCATCAAATTGTGGATTTTCCCATGATTCTACAGAAATAGAATGATTATAATAGAGTACTGTGAACACCATAAGCTAACAAATTAGATAACCTAGATGAAATAGACACATTCCTAGAAACACAAAACCACAAGTACAAAAGCATGAAGTAGAAAATAGGAAATACATTACTAGCTAAGAAGCTGAATCAGTAATTAAATATTTGTCAACAAAGGAAAAATTCCGAACCTAATGGTAAATTATAATACTAAGATTTCAAGAAGAACCAATATCAATCTTTCCCATACTTTCCCAAAAATCTGAAGAGAGAGAAGGCCAAAAAAAAATTTAAAAGACAATTACATTTACAGCATCATCAACGAGAAAAAAAAATACTAAGAACTTACTTAGAAGGCAAATAATTTGTACAATTGAAAACTACAAACATTGCTAAAAGAAATAGAAGTAGGAACATAGCCAGTTTTCAGGGAGTAGAAGTCTTACTATAATTACGATGTCATTACTACCCAAAAGAATATTAGATTCAATTCAGTCTGATCAAAATCCCAACAATATTTTTCAGAAACAGAAAAAAATCATTATACACTTATATGGAATCTTACAGAACCCTGAGGAACCTAAAAAATCCCAAAAATTAAGCACAGAGCTGGAAGACACACACTTAATGATTTTAAAACTTACCAAAAAAAGCTACAGTAATCCAGGGCTTCCCTGGTGGCTCAGTGGTAAAGAATTCCCTACCAGTGTAAGAAAAACATGGTTTTGATCCCTGATCTGGGGAGATCCCACATGCTGTGGAGCAACTAAGCCAATTGCAACAGCTACCGAACCTGTGCTCTGGAGCCCATACTCGACAAGAAGAGAAGCCTCCACAAAGAGAAACTCATGAACCACAACTGGAAAGTAACCTCCACTTGCCACAACTAGAGAAAGGCCCGCACAGAAGGAATACCTAGCGAAGCCAAAAAACATAAATAAGTAAATAAAATTTTATATGTATATGTGTATATATATAGTATATGTACACATACATACTATATATACATATATATATTGTTTATATATATATACTACAGTAATTCAAAGAGTATGGTACTGTCATCAAGATAGACATTTAGATCAATGGAATAGAGTAAAGCTAATAAATAAATCCTGATATATATAACATTAAATACATTTCTATGACTCTGCTTAACATGAATAAAGCTATAATTTATCCATAGACAAGTACTTTAATGTTTAAAGTGGCTTAATTGTTTAGAGACAAAACTTAGAATAAATTAATGTGTATATCAACAGTAAAATGGAGACATACATTTTAGTATACTCAGTAAATGAAATGCTAAACATCAATGAAAAGGAATGAAAATAATTTACTGCATGATAATATTAAGTATTTGCCTTATAATCAAATTCATATAAATTCAAAAAGCATAGATAGTTTATGTTAGTGTTCAGAATATTGTTTATGTTTGCAGATAAGTTAACTATGATGAGCATTAGAGTACTTTTTGTGTATTGAAATTATTTTATGTGATTGTATGACTTTGCTAACCTTGTAAAAATGTACTGGGTTTTAGATTGGTGATATATGCAATTTATTATAATTATGTTGTACATCAAATAAAACATTACATAGTCTTTCTGGCTTGCATTCACTAAGCCATGTTTTTCATAGGGGTCATGGAAGCAAATATCTATGAATCCAGTGGAATAGCAGGAACCATCTAAATTTGACATATTGTGCAACAGACCCAATCAAATACTGTCATGAAGGATTTTGAACCCAGTGTGGCCATATTTTCTAATATATTAAAGAAACTATAAATTTTAGATTTTTTGTGAAATTTTGTAATTTTAAGTGTCTGTTTATCCCACCAAACATTATGCCAGCATAAAAATTATAAAATAAACTTGGTAAGGAGCAAATGTTTTATGCTCATTGTGATCTTGGTATGATCATTAAAATTCTGAAAATAAATTTCTTTCTTTTGTAATTTCTTTTGGAAGGAGTTTATACCTGTCTGTTTGTATGTATTTGCTTAGGCCACCTCTGGACAGTATTAGGGAGGTTTTTGTTTTTGTTTTTTTTTAAATCATGGCATATTTTCCCCTCTAGTACCTTGGCCTTCACAGTCATTTTCATTTGTTTTCCCAGATTAGCTGACTGTCAATGAAAGCTACTCTGTACTGAATCATCAATATGAAACAGTGGCAATCCAATTACTTATCAGGGAATATAACCTCAAATCTGCTATTGCTCAATATTTATGAAAAGCGCAGTTGAGAGAACACAATATTTATGGGGAAATTTCTGAACAGTAAGCAGTACACTCATATCACTAAATGCTCTAATAGCTATCCATAAATTATCCCATAGTATAAGTGTACTAGCTGCTTAGATCACATAATTTTACCACCTTCTAGTATAATAGCATTTACAGAACAGCCTTTTTGGCAAGATGCCATCATCATACAATGAAAAATAGTAAAAAAAAAAAAAAAATCCCTAAGTTAATTGTTGCTTTTATGCTCCATACCACTTTTCCTGTGACAGATCTGCAGAGAACTGTCTCTCTGATCCCAGTATCAGAAAAAGGTGTGCATAGTAACTGGATTGCTTTTGTGTCACACACCCTCTGAGTCATATACTGCTTTGCTCCTCAAAATAAGGGTCCGGGAACTATATCCATATACAGAAAACTAGACAATAAATATTGAATATGGATATTTTTCCTGGAAAATTAATTTCATTCAAAGATTTAGAAAAAACATTTTGAATTTTTGTGTTCTCAAAACATTTTGTCACACATGGACATAAATGCATTAATAAGAATTCAATTCTTCAGTTTGATAATTCATTATTTTTGGTTTGTCTTCTACTTTGTTTGGCAAACCAAAAGTAAACATTTGCCTATGTTTAAAGCAAGTAAAAACACACAGGATAACTTGGAATCTAAAGAAGGTATAGAATAGTTAATTTTATGACAGCTATGGACTAGTTCCCTATGTAAACTTCAAACATTTTGTCAAGTAATATACAAACATTAAAGGCTTCTCAGATGGCTCTAGTGGTAAAGAACCTGTCTGCCAGTGCAGGAGACTTAAGAGATGCTGGTTCGAAACCTGGGTCAAGAAGGTCCCCTGGAGGAGGGCATGGCAACCCACTCTAGAATTCTTGCCTGGAGAATCCCATGGACAGAAGAGCCTGGAGGGCTACAGTCCATAGGGTTGCAAAGGGTTAGAAACAACTGAAGTGACTTAGCATGCAAGCACATTAAAGCATTAATCAATTATGCTGAGCCATTTAGTAGAAAGCATACTCAAATGATTAATTAAAATGTGCATTGAAGTAAAAATGAACTCTAATTCCAGTTATACTAAAAACCTTGAAGTCTAACAATCTGAATATATAACTATTTAAATATAACTACTTAGCACTTTTTGGCCTTTGGTGCAAAGAAAGACTTCACAAGTATATTTATTGTAATAGTAAAGACAAATTTCCACAATTGTCATTTTGCCATATATTATTTTAACCTGGAAATTTCACTTAAGAAGTACAAAAGAGGGTGGTAAGTATTTTGAATTTATAAGAAGAGATTACTGAATTGAAACTTCAGTGAGAGGTAATATCAATCAGAATCAGTTCAGTCGCTCAGACATATCTGACTCTGCACAACCCCAAGGACTGCAGCACACCAGGCTGTCCATCACCAACTCCTGGAGCTTGCACAAACTAATGTCTGTTGAGTCTGTGAAGCCATTCAACCATCTCAACCTCTGTCTTTCCCTTCTCCCACCTTCAGTCTTTCCCAGCATCAGGGTCTTTTCCAAAGAGTCAGCTCTTTGCATCAGGTGGCCAAAGAATTGGAGTTTCAGCTTTAGCAATTGTCTTTACAATGAAATTCAGGACTGATTTCCTTCAGGATTGACTGGCAGTATCTCCTTGCAGTTCAAGGGACTCTCAAGAGTCTTCTCCAATATCACAGTTCAAAAGTATCAATTCTTTCATGCTCAGTTTTCTTTATAGTTCAACCCTCACATCCATACATGACTATTGGAAAAACCATAGCTTTGACTAGACAGACCTTTGTTGGTAAAGTAATGTCTCTGCTTTTTAATATGCTGTCTAGGTTGGCCATCACTTTTCTTCCAAGGAGTAATTGTCTTTTAATTTCATGGTTGCAGTCACCATCTGCAGTGATTTTGGAGGCCAAAAAAATAAAGTCTCTCACTATTTCCATTGTTTCCCCATAGACTTGCCATGAAGTGATGGGACCAGATGCCATTATCTTAGTTTTATGAATGTTGAGTTTTAAGACAACTTTTTCACTCTCCTCTTTCACTTTCATCAAGAAGTTCTTTAGTTCTCCACTTTCTGCCATAAGAATGGTGTCATCTGCATATCCAAGGTTATTGATGTTTCTCCTGGCAATCTTAATTCCAGCTTGTGCTTCATCAAGTCAAGCATTTCACATGATGTACTCTGCATATAAGTTAAAGAAGCAGGGTGACACTATACAGTCTTGACACACTCCTTTCCCAATTTGGAACCAGTCTGTTGTTTCATGTCCAGTTCTAACTGTTGCTTCTTGACTTGCATACAGATTTTTCAGGAGGCAGGTCAGGTGGTCTGTATTTCATCTCTTGAAGAACTTTCTATAGTTTGTTGTGATCCACACAGTCAAAGGCTTTGGCATAGTCACTAAAGCAGAAGTAGATGTTTTTCTGAAACTCTCTTGCTTTTTCAATGATTCAACGGATGTTGGCAATTTGATCTCTGGTTCCTCTGCCTTTTCTAAATCCAGGTGAACATGTGGAAGTCCATGGTTCATGTACTGTTGAAGCCTGGCTTGGAGAATTCTGAGCATTGCTTTGCTAGCATGTGAGATTAGCACAATTGTGCAGTAGTTTGAACATTCTTTGACCTCACCTTTCTTTGGGCTTGGAATGAAAATTAGCATTTTCCTGTCCTGTGGCCACTGCTGAGCTTTCCAAATTTTTTGGCATATTGAGTGCAGCACTTTCACAGCATCATCGTTTATCAGATTTGAAATAGCTCAACTGAAATTCCATCACTTCCACTAGCTTTGTTTATAGTGATGCTTCCTGTGGCCCACATGACTTCGCATTCCAGGATGTCTTGCTCTAGGTGAGTGATTACCCTATTGTGGTTATCTGGGTCGGGAAGATCTTTTTTGTATAGTTCTTCTGTGTATTCTTGCCACCTCTTAACATCTTTTGCTTCTTTTAGATCCATACAATTTCTGTCCTTTATTGTGTCCATCTTTGCATGAAATATTCCCTTGGTATTTCTAATTTTCTTGCAGAGATCTCTAGTATTTCCCATCTTATTGTTTTCCTGTATTTCTTTGTATCTATTACTGAGGAAGGATTCCTTATCTCTCTGCTATTCTTTGGGCCTCTGCATTCAAATGGGTATATAGTTCCTTTTCTCCTTTGCCTTTAGCGTCTCTTTTTTTCTCAGCTATTTGTAAGGCATCTTCAGAGAACCATTTTTCCTTTTTTCATTTCTTTTTCTTAGAGGATATCAAGAGGAGGATATCAAGAGCAGCAACATCAATAGGGGGAGAAGGCAATGGCATCCCACTCCAGTGCTCTCGCCTAGAAAATCCCATGGACAGAGGAGGCTGGTAGGCTGCAGTCCATGGGGTTGCTAAGAGTCGAACACAACTGAAGTGACTTAGCAACAGCAACAACAACATCAATAGAAGAATAGTAAACTCTTCAAGGCTATGAATAGGATGCTAACATTACTTGGAGTATTATTAGAATCAATCATAATTAATAATATGGAATGCAAAAAGATCTATATATTCAGATTGCTGCTGCTGCTGCTGCTGCTAAGTCGCTTCAGTCGTGTCCAACCCTGTGCAACCCCATAGACAGCAGCCCACCAGGCTCCCTCGTCCCTGGGATTCTCCAGGCAAGAACACTGGAGTGGGTTGCCATTACCTTTTCCAATGCATGACAGCTAAAGGCACCTAATTATGAACCCACAAGTCCAAAACAAATCAAATGAGGCAAAATAGACATTTCTATATATAAAGTCAGAAGTTAACTTCCTGTAAATATATAATATCAATGGTGAACACTATTTTCAATTACTATTTGATATCTACAGAAGACAGTAAACATATGGTCCTAGAGCTTGAGAACATAAATATATATAGTGCAAGAAATTTATCATTTCCATTAAATATCAAACATTTGTTATTTTATGAATTATAAGTAATTTTCCATTTAGACATTTTGCTGAAGAATGGGTGATTCGTGAAGCAAAGTAAATCTGTAATATCAATATAAATAGTTTCCAGAAGATGGTGAGGGGGGTAATCCACTTAGACAAAAGAAATCAGTGTTTTACAATCATCTTTTGTATCATGTTGCTTAGTATAAAAACTTTCTTTCCTATTCTAATTCTCTAAACAACATGATGGTTTTATGCAGAAGTAATTGGTAATTTAGAAGAATATATGCCGGGGTCCAGCCTCGGCAGGTCCGGGGGTCTTGAGGGATGAGTGGCATCGGCGGAAGAACTGAGCTGAGTTGATGTGTGGTGATGGAGCAGTCTCTCTTTATTGTTGTTAGTTTTATGAGGTGATGGAGAAATCTCTCCAAAAGGAGATGGAGAAGTCTCTCATTTATTGTTGTTGGTTTACAGTTTTATAGCCAAAAGACATCTCCATTACATCATTACATCACCTATCATTCTATACAATTTTTTGTTTTCTACCTTCCGTAGCAACCTTATCATTGAGCTCATTCCCCAATCTATCATGAAACATTACCCTTACAGAAGTCAGATTTTTATGTAATTAGATTTAACAAAAGTATGTTTACCATTTGAATGTCTTCAGTATACTTAATTCAATCATGATAAGTACATCAATCCAAGTAGAAAGGTTATATTTCTCTTATCAGGTACAACTATGTAGAAGCTAGAGGGAAGGGCTTAAGCTTGAGACTGTTTATTCTAGTAACCTACTTCAGTTCTTAGAGGAAAGAGGAAAGAGGACAAAGAGACAGTTTAGAAAGACGAAAGAGGACTAAAACAGTTTAGGAAGAGGAAAGAGGACTAAGAGACAGTTTAGTAAGAGGAAAGAGGACTAAGAGACAGTCTAGCAGCACTGCTTTAGCAATAAAACCCTATTAACCTTATAACTATTATAATGAATTCCTGTGTCTACATTATCCTAAAACAATCAATATCTCCAACTATGCTGGCCACAATTATGAGCATTCCTTAGTTCCAATCGAGCCTGATTTCTTCAAGGAAGAGAGCCTCCTCCATGGAGTGGTGAGGGGAGTGGGAGGTGGAAAGGTGACCCAAGTACGAGCCTTTTTGGTGGTGGCCTTGCCATGACCCCCAGAGAACTCTTGGTAAACTCCCCAGTAATTAGTAGGAGGAGTAGTAATCTATTTAAATGTCCCTTTCATTCCTCCTTAGCCCCCGGGGAAGGTGATCCACCTTCCCGGATCCTCTGGTCGATAAGGTCTGGGGGGATTATCTCAGGACAAATTCTTTCCAACTGTGACTGACCTACTGAGATGAGCCAATGTTCTGAGCTTGGACAGAACTTCCAAGAAAAATACCAGAGTGGGGCTTGCCCAGGATGCCCTGATAAAGAAAGTCAGCTTTGCAATTTCTTTCTTAGTCTCGTGACCTTGTCATCTGAGCAAGGGGGCATCCTGACGGCTCCCGGCAAATATATAACACAAAATACTTGAATATCTTAGTATGTTTGTCTCAGCCAAGGTAATCACCTAAATTTTTTCTTCTTAAATTAGTTCATTAATATGGATTAAATGACTGAATATTTGCAGTGATATTCTCTTCAACTGTATAGATATACACTACTGGCTATTAAAATATACATTCCAATAAGGTACCCAATCTCAGAGCTCTGAATATGGAGTCTCTGAGCTAGATTTTTTTTTCAATTTTTTATAGTGAGGAATGAAGTGAAAATTAATGAAGAGTGATACAAGAGAAAGATAACACTAAACAATAATTCAAAAAGCCTTGTTTTGAAAAATGGAGTTTTTGCTTTATGATAGGAGAGGAATATGAAGAGGAATAGTATGGTTTTTAGTTTAATGTCTACTGATCTTTAGTTTTTATAAGCAGAAGCATCTCCATCTAAACCTTGGCTATCCATTTACAATTACAAATCAGAAGCAAGCTACTTGAAGATGCTCATTATTTGTCAGGGTCCTCAGTTCCCTGCTGCATAATATCCAGGAAAAAATTGAGGACAGCAATTTATAGACATGTATCCAAAGAGAAATAAATGGATAAGTTTTGTTTTATTTGTAGAGCTTGTCCTGTGAAAATACTACTTGCATCACTTTTGGGCAGAGATGCCACAGAGAACACAGCTTATGCAACTAATGTGAGCTGCTGCAAGAATGTCTATTACTTCTCTGAAGTAGATGCAGATATCAGGGAAGAAAGATGTCAAGAAGTAGTTGCTGCATTATAGAAATTCAAATTCTGGAGTGAAAACATGAGATAGACAAAGCTCATCACATGATGTAGGAATGTAGGGTATAGCTTCAAAGATGAGAAAGTACTTGGTCTTTACAGTGGAAGGCAGGTTCCCCATTTTATAAAGTGAGGAATTCCCAAGTAGAAAATATGACTCAGATGCTAGGTAATCAAAAAGGAGAGCAAGGAGATCAAATCAGTCAATCCTAAAAGAAACCAACCTTGAATATTCATTGGAAGGACTGAAGCTGAAGCTGAATATCCAGTAGTTTGGCCACCTAATGTGAAGAGCTGACTCACCTGAAAAACAGTCTGATGCTGGAAAAGATTGAGGGCAGGAGGAGAAGGGGACGACAGAGGACGAGAGGGTTGGATGGCATCACCAACTCAATGAACAGGAGTTTGAGCAAACTCCGGGAGATAGTGAAGGATAGGGAGGTCTGTTGTGCTGCAGTCCATGAGTCTCAAAGAGTCAGACATGTGTGAGTGACTGAACAAGTCAAAAAGAATGGCAAATCTCTACGGTGGATGATCTAGAGTAAATTAAATACATCACCGACTAACATTTGATAATACCATAAGCTTAAATTTAATTTAAAAATTCTAATTGCCCCTAATTTTGTTTTAATGGAAGTCTATTGAAATAATTTTCATAAAGAATGATGCATTATTCCAGAACTTTTTGAAGGTAATAGTGCTTTGGCTCACAGGAAAACAAGTATTATCCAAAGGGAAGTATCTGTTGGTACTTTGGCAATGGTCCTCTGAGCAAATAATCTTCTTAAAGAGAAATTCTTCCTGCAGGCAAATCTGTGAGTTTTTATATTTCTAGTTTAAAAGATTTTCTTTTTGTTTGGTTATTTTTTTCTGTTAACTCTTCACCAAGACAAGCAAAACTATGTGTTGATGGTAAGAACATAACACGGGCTTCCTTGCATTGAACTGGCTATACTTAATCATACTGTTAAATCAGGATTCTATCTAAACTCTATAATTTTCACTATATCTATGAAGATCTTTATTTATATGAATCCGTACCTCATTATAGGTGAAAAGTATCTCTGTTTTGCAGATGTCCAAATTAACCTATTGTATTTCACTTAATCTACTGGATAATGATGATTTTTCTTTGGTTACCTAATAGCATCGCTTATTAACCTAAAATTACCAAAAGTTTGTCTAGAAGATGCAAGTCTAGCACCTAGCATGTAAAAGTCAGTCAAATATAAAAGAAAAGTTATTTAAAAATAAGCAACATCCAATTACTCTGTATTTATAGAGCACTATACCAATTTCTTTTCTTTTTTTGTTTTGAATTTTATGTCTATATAAAGTTCTACATTTAAATATATACCTTCATTTAAAACAACATAAATATTAAATATTTTATTCAAGAAAGTATTCAACAAGAATTTGTAAAGGATGATGATATTCTCAAATAAGGAGTTGAAAGACCTAGATTTAAATCACTCTTTTGTGAATTCTAGGAACATATGCTGCTAATTTTCTCTGGTATATAATTACATTTGCTTTAACTGTCCTAAAGACTTCTTCATTGTATTTAACTGTCATGCTGTCCACTTTCACCTTACAGATCTTGCCTTTTGCCTTTAAGCCTAATCAAAAATTTTGGTCCCATATTTCTCAAATTCCTAATGCTTGTGAAAGTGAAAGTGTTCATCTCTCAGTTGTGTCTCTTTGCGACCCCATGGACTGTAGCCCACCAGGCTCCTCTGTCCATGAGATTCTTCAGACAAGAATACTGGAGTGAGTTGCCAGTCCCTTCTTCAGGGAATCTTCCTGACCCAGGAATCGAACTCAGGTCTTCTGCATTATATGCAGATTCTGTACCATCTGAGCCACCAGGAAGCTCCTAATTCTGACCCCAATCTCATGGATCTCATTGACTTTACATTCTAATGATGATTTCCCTTCAAGCCATGTAAAAGCACTGGCTGAAATACTATGCTTATACTTTGGAACTAGCAAGATTACAACACAATTAAAAGGATTGTTTCCATGATTCTCACAACTTTGCTCCGAAAAATAAGATTGTTTTGTTTTTCTTTTCCAAGCACTGAAAACACTAACATCAACTATGCTCAAGACATTTCTTTCATGGGAAGAAAAAATGGCATGAGGTGTTTATAAACCATACAATTTAACACATATAAAATCATAAAACTTAATACTTGTAAAACCATAAAATTTAACGCACATTAAACCCTGGACTAGAACTTTAAGGCAAATCTTTAAACATTAGGTAAAGGAGAGGGCACTAAAGTAATCAGTTTTTTACTATCTGCTCAATTTGTCTCAATTGTCCCTTATAGATTTGTTTTTTGTTTTTTTTCCAACTAGTCCATAAACTCTCAGACTTTTGACTCTATATGTCACCTGCTGTATTATTGAGAATATAGTAAGCAAAATGTTATTTATACATAATGAAGGAAGACTTATTTTTTTACTTCAATTTCATCCAATTTCATAGCCCAACTATTCAGCTAAGAAGGACTGGGTATCATACAATAAATCTTAGAATTACACTCACTTTGGCTCAGTCCCAGCCTTCCTGTTTTTAGATGAGAAGCTCTGCATAAGTTGATAAAATCACATAAGCTCTTATTTATCCCTGATTTTTATTTAGAAAATAAAGATTACAATATTTTCTTTCCAATATAAACTTGAGGTTTGAGACAGCTTGTGCTCTAGGAGTGGTATTATTTCTTCTGTTATTATTTATGGTATGGTACGATAATAACACTTTGGGGATTGAACTAACGACATACGTTTATCACTTATTCTTTCTGAAGAAAGACATATAATGTAGGTGAATGATACATTCTTTAAACTCTATGTCTTAATTATAGTATAGAGTGAGATACCTCCTGTCAACATATCAGGGAGATTCCCTTATAAGCAAGGTACAATCACCAAATTTGGAAGCTATATAATGAATAATACTATTATTTAATATAAAGACTCTACTCAAATTTTGTCAACTGTTTCAATAACATCATTTACAATGATTCTCTTTTCTTTAAAATTAGAATCAAATCTATGGAAATAAATCACGTTTATCACATCCCTATAGTCTCTGTTAATTGTGAACCATTTCTAAATCTTTCTAACATTGCTATTATTTAAATGAACAGGTTAGTATTTTTGAAACATGTTCTTCATCTTAGGTTTGCAGAATTATTATAGACTCAGGGTATATATTTTTACTAAGAATATTTTATGAATAATTTTGTGTTCATTTCACTGCATCTTATTAGAAGCATGATGTCAGCTTGGTTCTTTATCAGTGATATTAACTCTGACCATTCAGCTAAGTAAGGTGTTAACTATTCAATTTCCCACCATTAAAAGTTTTATTCCTTTTATGATAAATGAGTAATCTGAGAGAAGATGCTATAAACAATTGCCCTTTAATTTAGCAGAAATTAATGATACCTCTGTGAGTTGGTTATTAGTAGGATGACTGCAAATTGTGGATTTTTAAACTTTATTATTTCATTTATTTGTATTTTAGACAATTTCTTACTACTTTTTAACTTCCATATTATGTGCACATACATGAATGTTAACTTATGTCTGTTTCCTTATACAACCATAGTATTTTATCACATTTTAAATTGGATAAAATAATAGGTGATACAATTTTTGATAAAAAGGTGAAAAATTATAATAGCATTGCTTGCTTTATATATTAGGGATCCAGGTGAGAATAGTTTCCTGGGCTTACATGTCATGTTTATATATTTTAAGATTGATTTTTCATATTTCCCCACTTCTGGTTTTTTTTAAATATATATATATTTATTTATTTATTTTCTTTACACTATTGTGTTGATTTGGCCATACATTGACATGAATCCACCATGGGTAAACATATGTTCCCCCTCCAGAACCTCCCCCCACCTCCCTCCTGATTCCATCCTATTGAACTTTTGTTCTTTCATGATCTTCTGTTTTTAGATTCTTAATATTTTCAGATATTAATCATTTTTATGACAAAAGCTGTAAAATGTTGCTCCTATTTGTTGATTTGGGGTTTTGCTTAGTTTTTCTTTTTTTTTTTTTTAATCCAAACTTCTTCCCACTTTCTAAGTGGTTGGACTTAATTTTTTGATTGTATCTAGATTTTTAAGTCATAGGTAAAATACTTTCCATCACATCTATTTTATAAGAGAATAACATTCATTTTCAAATTTTTCCCCCCAAATTTGCAGAGATTCTTTTGTGTATAGTGTGAGTGATGGATCCAGCTATTCCTGTTTCTAAAAATCTACTACAGAGAGAAATTAAATAGTACTGTTCTAATGTCTAGATCAGATTTCTTTTGGCCAATTGTTTTTGTCAATATTTAGTAGTCACAATCTCTTTGAAAATGTGAGAACAGGAGCTCTCAAAGAAAAGAGCATTTTCAGACAACATTTCTACATGTAACATCAAGAAGTTTTTAGAAGCCTTTAAAGCCATTTATGAATCATGGAATCTGTGAACCCTACTGGAACAGAAAAAGAGGGGAAATTAGCATAATCTTCAGAAAGTAATTTTAGAATAAGCTTCTCCTTTCTATAGATGGATCCAGAGCACACAGCGTGGGGTAGTGAAAATGCCTTATCTTCTAGTGCTTATGTGTTTTCATTGAATATAGGAATTAAAAAGCAATGAAAGTATAAGGACGTCACTGTCCCCTAGAAAACTGAGCTCAGACATTTTGCTACTGAATCTTCATATTACTGTCAAAATGATTTTAAATATTTCTCATTAAAATCCAAGTTATAGGGCTATTTATATTAAAGACAAAATGTTTTAATACAAATTTGTGTGGTTCTTGCAACCTGTATGTAAAAGTTCTGAGTGCTGTATATTTACTTTTTAATTTTAGTTTCGAAAACAAATGTATGTCTTTGTTGAAATTTTAATGCTCGGGGGAAGTATATCTGACATTGGAAAATAATTCAGTGCGTTTGTGAGTTGTGAGACTAGAACAGAATACAGAAAAGTGAAAAAAGAAAAAGATACTGGTCTCTCTAGGAGTTTCTGCTTTAATAAACATTTGTTTACAACTAACCTCTGGAAAGTATGACAGTAAGTGATATTAGTCTCCTAGGAGGATTGCCTTCTTGGTTGATCTTCTTTTTTGAGATTATATATTTAAATATTAACATAAATCTAGAAGTAGAATTCTGTCAATTCAGGATTTATCTTATATGTATATGCTAATTTTTAAATTTATTTTTAAAATTTTTATTACTTGGTTTTTATTTAAAACATCTACTTTCCTAGTCAACCAGTATCATTTATGAACTGCTATTTTTTTTAACTATGGTTAAATTAGCATATGTTGGAAGCTGGGTTTTGATCAATAATTTGTGTTCAGTTAGTGAGTTCTGTAGTAGATAATAGACTAAGTCAGTAAAAAATAATATTGAAAGTATAAGCTTTTCCTTATGTGAATACAACTTCTTGGTTTCTTTCAGGTAACAAGGGTTCTAGTCAGCCAAAATTGTACCATGTATGTACTGGCCCAGTAAATAATTTCCATGAAGCCATGAAATTAAAGGAAAGTTATGACCAACCTAGACAGCATATTACAAAGCAGAGACATTACTTTGCCAAGAAAGGTCTGTCTAGTCAAGGCTATGGTTTTTCCTGTGGTCATGTATGAATGTGAGAGTTGGACTATAAAGAAAGCTGAGCACAGAAAGATTGATGCTTTTGAACTGTGGTGTTGGAGAAGACTCTTGAGAGTCCCTTGGACTGCAAGGAGATCCAACCAGTCCATCCTGAAGGAGATGAGTCCTGGGTATTCATTGGAAGGACTAATGTTGAAGCTGAAACTCCAATACTTTGGCCACCTAATGTGAAGAGCTGACTCATTTGAAAAGACCCTTATGCTGGGAAAGATGGAGGGTGGGAGGAGAGGATGAGATGGTTGGATGGCATCATCGATTCAATGGACATGGGTTTGGGTGGACTCTGGGAGTTGGTGATGGACAGGGGTCCTGGTGTGCTGTGGTTCATGGGGTCACAAAGAGTCAGACACAACTGAGTGAATGAACTGAACTGATGTATGTGTACTTGCTAAACAGAAACTATTTCTTATGTCTTTCATAGAAAGTCATAGGTAAACTGAAATCTAACCTAAAAAACAGATACACATACAAATATGATACATTATTTTTTCTGTTTATGAACTATAATAGAAAAAGTTAACTAGATACATTATGTCCAAACCCCTCAAGCAATTAGCTTTGACAGTTGACTCATTTTGACTGTGTGATTCTTAACACTTTGCTTTTGTTTGACTCAACTGATTCTACAATGCAGCTACGCAATACGTACTTTGTAGTTACCAATTCCTTGATTTCAGAACTCCAAGCAAGTGTGTTGCACTGTGTGGCTGCATTCACCATCTTCAGTGATTTTGGGGCCCCCCAAAATAAAATCTGTCACTTTTTCCATTGTTTCTCCATCTATTTGCCATGAAGTGAAGGGACCAGATGCCATGATCTTAGTTTTTGAAATGTAGAACTTCAAGTGAACTTTTTCACTCTCCTCTTTCACTTTCATCAAGAGGCTCTTTAGTTCTTCACCTTCTGCCATAAAGGTGGTGTCATCTGCATATCTGGGGTTATTGATATTTCTCCCGGTAATCCTGATTCCAGCTTGTGCTTCATCCAGCCCAGCATTTCTCATGATATACTCTGCATATAAGTTAAATAAGCAGGGTGACAATGTACAGACTTGATACACTCCTTTCCTGATTTGGAACCAGCCTGTTGTTCCATGTCCAGCTCTAGCTATTGTTGCCTGACCTGCATACAGGTTTCTTAAGAGGCTGGTCAGGTGGTCTGGTATTCCCATCTCTTTCAGAATTTTCCGCAGTTTACTGTGATCCACATAGTAAAAGGCTTTGGCATAGTCAATAAAGCAGAAATAGATGTTTTTCTGAAACTCTCTTGCTTTTTTGATGATCAAATGGATGTTGGCAATTTGTTCTCTGGTTCCTCTGCCTTTTCTGAAACCAGTTTGAACATGTGGAAGTTCACAGTTCACGAATTGTTGAAGGAAGCCTATCTCGGAGAATTTTGAGTATTATTTTGCTAGTGTGTAAGATGAGTACAATTGTGCGGTACTCACAGCATCATCTTTTAGGACTTGAAATAGCTCAAATGCAATTTCATCACCTCCATTAACTTTGTTTGTAGTGATGCTTACTAAGGCCCACTTGACTTCACATTCCAGGATGTGAATTTCTGCTGTTATTTCTCAGATGTTATTTCTTCATTTTTTTCTCATTTGTCTTCTTCTAAGATTAAACGTGTATGTTGTTATGGTAGATGGTCTAGCCTAGGTGTGGTTCATTTTACTTCATTCTTTTTTCTTTTTGTACTTTAAATAATCTCAACTCAAATGAATCTTCAGATTCATGGATTCTTTCTTCTACCTAAGCAAACATGTTCTAGGAACTATGTAGTAAGTTTTTCATTTCAATTATTGTACTTTTCAGCTCCAAATTCTTATTTAGTTTCTTTTTATACTTTATATCTCCTTATTGAAATTCCCTATTTGTTCACTTCATTCTCTTGGCTTCCTTTAACTCCTTGCCCATGGTTTCTGTTATACTTTGAGTATATTTAAGATAGCTGATTTGAGTTCAATGTTTATTTCCACAGGGCCACTTTTATTATTTTTTTTCTCTGAAAGCCCTTATTATTGTTTTATTTTATGCTTTCCAATGTTTTACTGAAAACTTGATCTTTTGAATATTATAAGGTAGAAACTAAAAATCAGATTATTTCCTCTACTCAAGGTTGTTTTTGTGTGTCTCACTTTGCTCTGTGGATGTTTTGTTTGTTTCTGAACTATTTTTGTGATGTCTGTGTTCTCTGTCATATGTGGCCTCTGAATTCTTGGTTCTGTAGCTTGTGTCCAACTAGTGTTTTGATAAAGATTTTAATCAACACAAGGACCCATAAAAAGATTAACATATGGAAAAGAAAAAGAACAAAGGAAACCTTTCTAGTCCCTGAAAATTGACTCTGTGCTTGACCACTTAGCCAGTATATATATATTTTTAACTTTTTGCTTTGTAATGGAGCATAGCTGGTTAACAACGTTGTGATAGTTTCAGGTGTACAGCAAAGGGACTTAGTCACACATATTCATGTATCATTCTCCCTTAACTCCCCTCCCATCCAGGCCACCGCATAACATTGAGCAGAGTTCCCTATGCTATGGAGTAGGATATTGTTGGTTATTCATTTTAAATATAGCAGCAAAATGAATGGAGTTAGAGATAGCCAGTCAATTTTTTTATTTACAAATTCACCTTAGCTTTCAATTCTTGTTTTCACTGAGTCCAGAGATCAGCCAGCCATTGATGAAAACTTAGTGTCTTTCTGATCTTTTATGGAAAAGTATCCTACTTTGGGCATGCATGTGATTTTGTAAACTCCTCTGCATATACAAGTGCTTTTGAGTGCCTTAATTTCCCAAAGACACCTTCTTCCCAACTTTCTCCTCAGGCTTTCAGAGCTCTTATTTGCCTCAACTGGAATACTTTGTTCCAGAGGCTGAAAGTTGGTTTTTGTCTCATTTTGTTTTCAAGGAATTCTCAAGACTTTTTTGAACTTTGTGGATTCTGAGTTAGCTGAAACAAAATATGCTCTTAGTATCACCTCTTTCAGTAGTCCCCAGACAAAAGTAGAACAGGCAAGCACAATTTATTGAATGTACGGTTGGTTTTGCTCCCTACAGAACCAGTAACCAGCATCTCATACTAGAAACACAGGCTTCCATTTTTAAGGTCATCACTAAGTGAGGGATGGAGTTGGTAAAAGAACAAGTACAAGGTCACAATCAGAAGGGGGCAACAGAGGATGAGTTGATTGGATGGCATCATCGACTCAAAGGACATGAGTTTGAGCAACCTCCAGGAGATAGTGAAGCAACAGGGAAGCCTGGTGTGCTGCAGTCCATGGGGTTGCAAAGAGTTGGACACAACTGAGTGACTGAACAACAACAACAAGGTCACAAGGATTCTGTACTATCTGAAGTTGTCTTTGTATTGATGCAGCACTCTCTTGGTTCCTATAAACCTCTGACTGCTTTCCAGAGTTCTAACAAACTTTATTCATAGAATGTTTTGCTGGATTTTTTGAAGTTTTTATGGAAGCATACGACTGTTACATTACATCCTAGACGTTGTCCTGTTATTTGTTTTTAACTGGAGGGCTGTTTGTGAGCTTTTACTTTACTCCCACCTTATCCACTATTTGCCTTATCCCTTATATGATATGTGCACTATTTAATCATAAATTGTTATGGATAGGAGCAGTAAGGAAATGTTGCTGATTAGGCCTGGTGAACTACGAAACCTATTATACTTTTTTGGTAATATAATTGTCAAGTTTATTTTAAAAAAAATTGAAGTTCATTTTTAAAAATTTGAATTATAAAATAGAAACCCACATCTGTTTAGTTCAGTCACTCAGTCATGTCCAACTCTTTGCAACCCCATGGACTGTAGCATGCCAGGCTTCCCTGTGCATCACCAATTCCCGGAGCTTGCTCAAACTCATGTCCACCTAGTTGGTGACGCCACATAGTTTTCCTTAGTCCCTGCATAATTAGCAGAAACATGCCCCTTCTTTCTTTTTGATCTCGGGGAATTAGCTGTATACCTTATCTTCAAAGACCTCTGTCTTTCATCTAGTTTCTTCCATTGTTCCCTGGATTTCAAAATAGTTTGCTGTTGTTGACTCTTTTGCAACCTCATGGGTTATAGCCTGCCAGGCTCCTCTGTCCATGGGATTCTCCAGGCAAGAATATTGAAGTGGGTTGCTATTTCCTACTCTAGGGGATCTTTCCAACCCTGGGATCGAATCTGAGCCTCTTGTGTCTTCTGCTTTGACATGTGAACTATTTACCACTGAGCAACCAAGCCCCATAATACACTCCAAAGATTTAAAGAAGTAACTCAGATTTTTTTCTTTTGAGTAAGTTTTAGAATTCTGAATGTCTCTTTTTGAATCATTTTAGCAAATACTGTAATAAATTTTAATTAAAATTTTATTATTATTAAATGTTGGATAAAAATCTTTTTAAAACTAAACTTACTTCTTTACAGAAGAAATTAGCCCTGCCTAGAATTCTGCTTTTTGACTTAAATAAAAATGTAATATTGTCTAAAATCATAGGCAACATTATCTGATCATGTTTTATTTACTTAGGTTTTGAATCTTAGGAGAACACTACATTTTAAAATAACCAGTCTCTGTCACTGTAAATAAGAAAATTATATCTTCACTTAAAAAGTATTTAATTCTTAAAGTACACACATACACACACACACATGTATATACACAGGGCTTCCCTGGTGGCTCAGTGGTAAAGAATCCACCTGCCTATGCAGTAGATGTAGGTTCTGATCTTTGAGTCAGGAAGATCCCCTGGAGAAGGAAATGGCAACCCACTCCAATATTTTTGCTTGAGAAATCTCATGGACAGAGAAGCCTGGCAGGTTATAGTTCAAGGGATTGCAGAAGAGTTGGATGTGACTTAGCAACTAAACACACACGTGTACACACAGGACATTTTATTAATCAACACATTTACTATTATACATAAGAAAGGGAAAGTGAAAAGGGAAAGTGCTAGTCTCAGTTGTGTCCAACTTTTTGTGACCACATGGAGTGTAGCCTGTCAGGCTCCTCTGTCCATACAATTCTCCAGGCAAGAACATGGGAGTGGGTAACCATTCTCTTCTCCAGGGACCTTCCTGACCTAGTGATGGAACCTGGGCCTCCCACATTGCAAGTGGATTATTTACCATCTGAGCCACCAGGGAAGCCTCACTATACATAAGAGTTATCAGTAATTATTTCTTAGTTTGATTTGTTAAATATTTCTAGTATTTTCTATTTATCAGAGAGTAAAATGTTAATTTATTTATTTTATTTTACTATTATTGAAATAGTCTTTCAGGAATTGTGTAAAGCTCTGGAACACACAAAAATAAAACTTAATGCTCATTCTAATATTAGTTATCTGACATCATGGATACATTACGGATTTATCACTGCTAATTTGGATGTACTTTTCAGTATTAGATTATTATTTCAGTTTGAAACACATGAGGTTTAGGTAACTACCATTCCCAGGTGACATAAGGATAAAGAATCTGCCTGTCAATGCCAGCGAAGTAAATTTCCTGGGTTGGGAAGATACCCTGGAATAGAAAATGTCAATCCACTCCAGTATTCCTCGTTGGAAAATCCCACGGATAGAGGAGGCTGGTGGGCTACAGTTGATAGGGTTCCAAAGAGTTGGACACAACTGACTGAATGCACACAAACACACACACACACACACACGCACACATGCACACACTTTTATATT
This sequence comes from Antilocapra americana, assembly GCA_007570785.1. Lineage (NCBI taxonomy): Eukaryota > Metazoa > Chordata > Mammalia > Artiodactyla > Antilocapridae > Antilocapra > Antilocapra americana. The sequence continues at coordinate 14,555,115 of ML663567.1, read as the reverse complement.
TTAAAGCTCCTTCATATTGTACTTCTCAAATGAATTTTGCTGCCTTGAGAAAAGTCACTAAAAGGATAAATCTTAGCTCTCTATGGAAACCAAGATCTTACAAGTAAAATATACTAATTAGGATTAAATTGCTAATATATACCTCAGCCATCCTCCTTTAAAAAAACTTTTTTTTTTGGAAAGAAATGAAAGAAAAAAGCACATTAAGCATTTACTTTTTTTTTTTTGCCTTGAACTGTGTGTTTAAAATATACTTTAAAATAAAATATGACTCCTCTGAAGGAATTGTCATAGTGTAAAAAGTAAATTTAAATACAGAAGGAAAATATTGATCAAAACATCTAATATTAATAATCTATGATATCAAGAAGGCCTATTTTTGTTTGCAGATATTGCTATAACAAATGTGAGGGTAGATGGTGCAATCTTTTTGAGTTTTCACTAAATTTAGGTATTGCAGAAGATGGTTGATGTCACTTCACATATACTTTTCCTGTGGTATAATCTGTTGATGATTGTCAATAGAGTTATCAGTAACGACTCTAGCCCCAGGGATAAACTAAGCTAACAACAAAACATTATGATAAACGTGATCAAGCTTAAATTAACTCTCCAGTATTGCATGGAACTTCCTCTGAAGCCAAATCACTAAGGGCCAAGTGCCAATACTTGATTAAAATCTGGAGAAGGCTGACAGGGGCTGGCTGAGTAGGGATGCACCATACTGAGATAAGTGGAGTCCTGGACAAAAAGGAGAGAGATTAGCATTTAGAATGGTGGTACTCATTTCTGTCAATCTGATTGTTAACAGGGATTGCTTGAGAACACAGCAGAGAAAACTCATGCAGTGAAAAGGATTTGAAGCTTTACTGCAGCCAGACTCTTACCACTTTTGCCTAATGCATCGCTATTAGTAGCCTTATTCAATGTCTTTGTGAATTCTATTTCTAATATTTAAAAATCCATTCCCATTTAAAGGTCATTATATGTTTTTATAAAAAGGTACAATGTTTAACCATACTTTACTATTTTCCAAAATGTTCAGGGAAATTTGAATTAATGGTTTACATAAGTTTTATATGTTGCAAGGAAAGTTTTAAGAATGCACTGTATTTTGACAACTGGAGTATTTTTTAATTAAAAATAATAAGATCCTTGAAATTTCATTTTTTGAAAAGATACAACTGATGCTTAGGAAGTATCTAATTCAGTCTCAAACACGGTATACAGATTCCTGTATATAGTCTCAGAAAAGTGGCAGTCCAAATACTGCCTAAGCACACTCAGAGACAGAAAAATCAGGGTTTAAATGGACAGTTCATTTCTTCTTCAGAAAGCATTGCTTTTTAGAAAATTCTACTGTACTGAATTAAAATTTAAGTTCCCATAATCCCTACTCATTGATGTTAACTCTACCCTCTATAATTAAATGAGAAACTAACTTCTACTTATATATCTGCAAATGTTGAAACAGTTGCTCTATTATTTCTTCTAGGCCTAATAGAATTACTTTTTTAAACTTATTTTTTATAATTTGTATTCCATGGCTTATAGATTTATCACCTACACGTGTATGTTCCAATAATATTGTTTACTTTTGCTTTAGCATCATATAAAACCATCTTATTATGTGAAGTATTCTGCACTTTACTTTCATGAATTACTACATCTCTAATGTTCTTCTATATTGGTTAAATGTAATTTTAGTTATTACATTTTCCTTGCTGTATCATATTACATCATGTGAATATACAACAATATCGTGCCACTTTTGTTATATTTTGCAGTTATGAGAACAGTTTTCAAGTTTTTGCAGTTATGCAGAGTGATTCCGGGTATTTTGGTACACTGTACAAGGTTTTCTGCTTGATATAAACCTAGAAGTGTAACGTGCAATTGCTAGGTCTTTGGCTAAGCCAATATTCAGTGACTATGGATTCTGAGCTTCATATGGAATAATATCCATTATCAGCTGCTGATTGCTAAGTTAACAATGCTTCAATTTTTCTATTTCTGTGAGTGTATCTGTATTTAAAAATAAGTGAAACAGTGTTCACTAAATTTAGGGAGAAAATGTCCACAGGAATGATGCAACATTACAATCCATGACTCTACACTTTTAAAAAAATGGAGACTTTTCTATGATAGAAAGGCTTCTTTTGAATAATACTTAAGTGACATGATACTCTATTAATAGAGTAAGAAAAAAGCCACAAAATAATTTCTTCAAAACATACTGAAATTGAAAAGGTTAAAGGATACTAAGCCACATAGATCAGGGTCTGACATGATCTCATTCATGCAAATTTCTTCTCTTACATTGTTCTTTTCTTTCCTAAGACATAGTCCACTTACTGCTATGTTTCCTACCTTCACTATCTAATCAATAATTTATTGAAAATAATATATTGAAATTTATTGAAAATAAAAGCCTTTGAATAGAGTGAGGTCAAAGACAAAGTTCTTTATTAAATGTCTTCTTGCTGACCTATTCATTAATATCCTAAAGACATTCATAGGAAAAGAACCTATTCATAGGAACTGTCTACTAAATTATCTAAGTGTATTATAAGAGAGACAGTATTTAAAAATTTTCCAGTGAGGAATCTAACAAATGCTCTAGCGTAATTCAGCATTCATTATGTTAAAAATAGGGCCAAGATTTCCAAGTTCAATATCTAACAATTGAATGTGTTTTGTAGCATTTATCCTTAAGGAACACATTCTAACTCTTGGATCTTCATTTAGCTAGATACACGAATAAGGTTTCTAGTAAGTCATTGTATTTCTTATGAATTGCTATAACAATTTTCAATTTTAAGAATTTCTTAATTTTGAAATTCTGGACACCTGTAAACTTGCCTCCTAATACCTTTTATGCAAGATTTACAAAGATTTGCCAGCAACCATTTATCAAACTGATCTAAAATATTATTTAAGGTTGTGGAATTAAAGATCATGGGGGAAAGACTATTTGAAATGGCTCTATCAATTCAAAATAGAGTAATTTATTCATTTCTTATGTAGGTCCTTTCCTTTGGTCCTATCATAGAATATGTATATGTAGTAATAGTACAAGATCTCCATCTTTGAGATATTTCATTAAGTGAAAAAAGGGAGCATAATGTATAGAATGGGATATCTACATTTATAGATACAGATATTCATTGATCATAATAATGTCTCATTGCCTTTTGGGAACAGTTGAGAATAAATTATGACAAGAGAATATTTAAATATTTAAATTATTTGTGAAAGAATGAGAAATTTATAACTGAATGTTAATTGCTATAAATTCCACTTCAGCATTAAATTTAAATGCAAAATAGTATTTGGATAATTTACAAGTGCTCAAAAAGCAAGTTAAATGAGGATAGGATTGTACAAAGTAAGGTGAATAGAATTTTATAGAAAAATGAGAAAAATAAAGACCAAAATAAGATGAACCAAAACAGATTCATTGAGTCTAGAATCAAGAGGAAATAATTCGATTTTAAGATAAAGGGCAGCATCATCTTTACTTATAGATGCAGGATGTGGAATCCATCTTTATGGAGTTAAATGTAAAAATAGATGCAGGTTTGATAGTTGCTTCGGTATTAAAATTAATAAGATCCTGCACTCCAGTATTCATAGCAGTGTTATTTACAATAGCCAAAAATATAAGCAATCCAAGTGTTCATCAACAGATGAATGGATAAAGATATTGTGTATATATGTATATGTACTATATATATATATATACACACTCACACACACACCAATATATAGTATATATACATATGTGTATATATGTGTACCAATATATAATATATATACACATATACAAATTTATAATAGACTGGTACTCAGTCAAATGAAATTGTGTCATTTGCAAAAAATTGGATGAACCTAGAAAGTATTATGCTTAATGAAACAGGTCAGACAAATAAAGACAAAAGTATGTCATAACTTATATGCAGAAACTAAAAAATAAAGCAAATATATATAACAAGACAGAAACAGACCTACAGTATAGAGAACAAACTAGTGAATACCATTGGTGAGGGGGAAGGAGAGAGAGGCAAGATAAGGGTATGGGATTAAGAGGTATAAACTACTATAAATAAAACAGATAAGTAACAAGGATATACTGCACCACACAGGGAAATGTAGCCATTATTTTCTAATAACTTTAAATGGAGTATAATCTATAAAAATACTGAATCACAATGTTGTACACCTGCCTAATATAATATTTTATCAGTTATACTTGAATTTAAAAAACCCCAAAGATTCTAAGATATAGGTAGAATTATAGAGGAAATTAACAAACTAATTAAATGTGTATGTTAAGATCCTTATGCACATTGAAATTGTTATTAAGACACTAATTATTATTAACAAGAAATAGTCTCTCAGTGGTCTCTATAAGATCATCATTAAATTTTTTGCTGTGTGCCATACATATTATATTTTCCTTTTAATACCTGCTTTCATGTTAAAATGTAAAACTCATCAGACATATATTTTAAGTATGCCAAAATTAATTAATACAAACATAATTTTTGTGTCCAATCTGATTAAATCTAAATGTTTCTGAGTAGAAAAATATACATAAGAATAGCTACCCTAATTACATATTTTAATAGTATTTTTATCTTTGCCATTAAGAATATCTTTAAAACAATTAAACATCATCCAATTTTAAACAAATGCTTTCTGTTTTTATTTTATCATTATAAGTGCACATGCAGGAAAACAACAAATTATTTGTAATTCTTACTAGTATTGATAATTCAATTAACCATTTAAAACAAGACTTACGAGGGGGGAACTAAGATGGCGGAGGAATAGGACGGGGAAACCACTCTCTCCCCAATAAATACACCAAAAGAACTTTTAAAGACCGCACAAACTCCATAAAACAGGATCTAAATGCTGGCAGAGGACATCGGGCATCTGAAGGGACGGCCCATTGCTGACGAGAGGAGGTAGGACAAAAGAAAAACGAGAGAGAAAAAAGTAAAGGGAGAGACAGAGTTGGGGGCGGGGATCCGTCCCGGAAGGGGAGTCTGGAATAAAGAGGAAAAAAAAAGAGGAGAAAGGTTTCCGAATACCAGGGAGCATTCTCTCGGGCGGATTTGCGGTGAATCTTGGAGAGCAAGATAGCGGGGAGTAAAAGCAGATTAATAATTAAGCCCTGCAAGCTACATTTCTGGCTGGAAGGCACAGGGAAGCGGCGGCGGCGGACGCCCCACCCCCCACTAGCCAAAGCGGACTGCTCAGGGAGGGGCGGGCCGCGCGCTCAGGGAACGGAGCAGCCTGAGCGACCCAACCAGGGGGCTAACCGGAGATAGACTGAGAAGTAGCCTTCCCCAGGAAGAGCCCCCCTGCCAGGCCCACGCAGAACAAGGAGAGGTGTGGAGTCGGCAGAGAGGCGGCCGGCCGGGTGGCACAGAACAAAGGGCGTGCGGAGTCTGCAGGGAGGCGGCCGGCCGAGGAGATCTGGGCGCCTGTGGGCCGCGGACCGGCCCAGCCCCCGCCCGAGTGCAGCGGGCATAACCCAGCCCCAGCGAGACCAAAGGGTGAGGTGGAGTCGGCAGGGAGGCCGCCGGCTGGGCGGAGCTGGGCGCCTTCGGGCTGCAGACAGATCCAATCCCTGCCCGAGACCAGCGGGCATAGCCCAGCCCCGGCGAGGCTTCCGCGGCCAAATTGCGCACAGAGCTAGGTGCTAACCAAGACTACTGGGGATTCTGGAC
>ML663567.1:14500226-14534867 GCA_007570785.1 Antilocapra americana | reverse complement strand
AGAGAGAAAGAGAGCGAGCTTGCCCCAGTAGGAGAGATTATAGTGTTGGTTGCTCGGTCGTGTCTGACTCTTTGCAACCCCATGGACTATAGCCCATCAGGTCCCTCTGTCCGTGGAACTCTCCAGGCAAGAATACTAAAGTGAGTTGCCATTCCCTTCTCTAGGGAATCTTCCTGACTCGAAAGATTCTGAGTCTCATATTTGTTTGCTTCCTGACTTCGGGTCTCCTGCGCTGCTGGCAGATTCTTCACTGTCTGAGCCACTGGGTATTGGGTTCAGTTAAATTATTATACCAAGCATTTCCAGAAGCAGCCTCACTGGACAGCCTCAGAATTACCAAAATGTGGACAGCACCATATCAACAGACCAACCGGTTTCCTCTTCTGAGCTCCTGAATTGTCTGATTTTCTGCTCTGCATTGCCTTTCCCCTAACCCTCTCTGTTCTTATAATCCTAAGCTTTCCCCATTATATTACCTCAATATGGACTTTTTGTTCTATATACAGTAACTCCCTTTGTGGACCATCTCATGTACTTTATATTTTTCTGACTGTGCTTGATAAATTTTCTAAAAATTAAGAAGAGCAACAACCCAATCAAGCTACAGAGGAAGATATGAACAAACAAGTCATAGAAAAAGAAACACAAATGATGTATAAACGAATATAAGAAAATGGAGCCTATTATACAGAGCGAAGTAAGCCAGAAGGAAAAACAACAATACAGTATACTAATGCATATATATGGAATTTAGAAAGATGATAATGATAACCCTGTATGCAAGACAGCAAAAGAAACGCAGATGTAAAGAACAGTCTTTTGGACTCTATGGGAGAGGGAAAGGGTGGGATGATATGGGAGAACGGCATTGAAACATGTAAATTATCATATGTGAAATGAATTGCCAGCCCAGGATTGATGCATGATACAGGGTGCTCAGGGCTGGTGCACCAGGATGACCCAAAGGGATGGAATTGGGAAGGAGGTGGGAGGGGGGTTCTGGAAGGGGAACACATGTATACCCATGGTGGATTCATGTCAATGTATGGCAAAACCAACATGATAATGTAAAGAAAAATTAATTAATTAATTAATTAAAAAATAAACTAAGGCAAAGCAAGTAACATTACCATTAGCTGAAATTTCTTATTCAACAGATTGCTAAAAATTTGAAACTGGAAATTATATTATACATAAGGTTGTGGATTAATAGTAACCTGATGTATGTCTGGTAAAAATGCAAAATATAACAACTCCTTTGGAGAGGAGTTTGGCATTTTCTAGCAGAGTTATCTAAGACTCTACCCTTTGATCAAGAAATCTGACTTTTAACAATATACTCCCAAGTTACTCTGGGACAACTATGAAAAGATTAATGAGCAAAAATATTCTCTGCAACTCTACAGGTAATGAAAAAAATTCTTGAAAAATAAAAACATACACCTAAAGGAAAAAATTGAATATATTTTTATGTAGCTACCAAAGGGAAAATAGGTCACTGTATACTGCTATACACTATTTCCAGGATATATTGACCAAAAAGGCAAAACAATATATTCCAAAGACTATCTACATGAATTCAAGTATAAAAACTGTTGTACATAAATATATGTATATAAATTTATGTTGTCTGAAAAGAGCAGTGAAGACATAAACCAAGCTATCCCAAACGCTTACATGCAGAAGCAGGGATTAAAAAAAAGGATCTTTTTTTAATATAAAAGCTATATAGGTTTTATTCTAAATCATGCTAGTTTTACATAGTTATAAACACAGTAATATCCAAAAGGAAAATGAAACAATTGTATTTCACACTGTGGTATAATCACTAACAATTATTTTGATGATGAGGCTGGTGCACTGGCATGACCCAGAGGGATGGGATGGGGAGGGAGGTGGGAGGGGTTTCTGGATGGGGAAAACATATACATCCATGATGGATTCTTGGCAATTTATGGCAAAACCAATAAAATATTGTAAAGTAAAAGAAAAAAAATAGTATTTTTGTTGTAAAACCTAAGATATATCCTAAGAGAAAGATGGAAAAAACCTTAAACTGCATTGAGTAGCTGTGTTCTTAGTAATGATATTGCCATTATTGAAAAATTACCATGTATTATGTGTACACATATACTATGCATGTGTATAAGAAAATGAATTGTAAAAAAATATATCACAAGCTAGTCAGTCTTTAATCTAAGTAGGAAATGCCAGTATGAAGTCATGATGCATTTTCCTGACAAACACCATTTATTTTACTTATTTCTGTCACTGAAAATCATGAGAAACAATTAATTATTTATTCACAATAAGGAACAACACCACCAAGGATGTGATCTCTAAATAGAATTTTCCACGAAAAGGAACAGAGACTCCTTTGAGGAAAAAATGGTTGGTTACAAATCTGGGTCAGGAAATATAAATATGAGCCTGCCAGAGAGCAGGAGGCTACCAAAATAGACAACCATCAACGACTGTAAAAGAGCACTTATTGAAAGATTAATGGAGAACATTACAATGGTCTGAGAAAATGGCAACACCTCAACCCATTCATAAATGCTAACATCATTAAAAATAAGGTGGCCAGACATTGCTTCATGGTGAGAAGTAATAAAGAGGATATTGCATCACTTATGCAATATTTTCCAGAAGAATTAAACCTGAATCTAATCAACACTGAAAACAGCACCATGCTACAAGAAATGCTAGGGGAAAAGAAACATGTTAAAGTACATCATAAAGACTGATGTCAAGTTTGAAATGTGGGGATACTGTTGAGAGATATTTCTAATATGTATATGTAAAATATAATCAGTCAATCATGAATATATATATGTATTATTACATGTTCAAATATAAAGCTATATGCAACATATGGTTTTTATACATAATAAAATTCTTCATAGAAATAATAAATACCAATTTACTATGTCATTATTTCTGAGAAGAAAGAAAAAATCTTATCAGGGAAGATTACTGACTGAACTTTACTTATGTATTAGTTTTCTTCTTGAGAAAAATTACACCTGAATGTTATCTATCCCCAATTTTAGGATTTGAGAGAGAAATATTCTATGTGTTAGTCTCTAAGCTTTCTGGTATATTTAAAGCTTAGGGATGCAAATGACTTTGGATCAATATGCCACAAACTATGTAAATTAGCTAATATGAGATTTCTAATTTTGAAAGTATAGAATTTAACTCTGCAGGGCTTCTTTTCCAAGCTCTAGAGTCTGTCAATGCCAACTCTTTCCTGAGTTCTCCCAGATTTAGAAATAATAGCTGCTTCTTATGCTCATTATTTCTGGTTTGCATAGCTGCTTTTTCAGTTCTCTGATATCTGTTTAACAAATTATTTGTATTAAATCTTATCTATTGGCTGAAACATTTGTGTGGTTTCTATTTTCCTCACTGGATAGAGGCATATAATATTGATAACAATAAGATTCTATAATCAAAAGATTGTTATAGGGATTAAAATGATATAATAAATATAAAATACTCAGAAAGGTCCCTGTCACAGTGTAAATTACATAAATATGTTTGGTATTTTAAGTGTAGTTTGATCTGCCTCTCCAAATATTTCTTAAAATAGAAAGACTACAAGCAAACAGTATAGAGGGAAAGAATTTGCTATCCAAAAATGTCAGTCTTAGGCATGAGGATTAATTTAGGCTGATTATTTTTAAGTCCCAAGAGACTAAGAAGAAACATTGACCTCTCCCAAACTGCCTAGAAAGATGTAGATAGAGGACCTGTTCAGGAAAGGTGCTATCATCAGAGATAACTGTAATGTTAACTAGGTATGGAGACAGGGAAGAACCTAGCAAAGTTTGTTAAAATTCCTTTCTGGGTCCCTTTTTGCATGAACTACTCCCAGCACCTTTTTGTGTTTAGCTGAAGATGGTATTTAAAGTGAGGTTTCAGCATTTTGGTGAGTTAGTCTCTCATGTATGCATGTTATTAAACTTCATTTGATTTTTCTACTGTTAATCTGTTAGGGAAATTTAAATGGATCTAGTCTTGTTCAGGCTTCAGAAGTAGGGGAACAGATGGTGACCAACTTCTGAATTTGCTTGCACCCTCCCTGGACTATGTGCCTGCCTGCCATCAATTGTTACCAGCAGGTCAAGCAGCACTTTAGGGAGTCGGTCTTGGAATTTCTTAAGCCCCTGGGAACCTGGCCAGTCCCTTAGGGTTTAAGGAATCTTATGACTCACAAGGTGAAAAAGTTGCATTGTAAAAGTTAAAACAAAATCAGAGTTGCATTTTTGTGTGCAAATTGATATTGCTGTAAGTCTACAACATGGGATTATAAGTGGGACCCTCATCCCAAACTGTAATTTGAAGTCTCATTGCCTGGGACCTTTCCCTACTGGGACTTTAGACTGCTGTCATTCAGTACTTCTCAACTATTCAAGTCTGGATGTAAGTGTTGGCTCAATTTGATGTAGCATGTGCTGCTACTTGGGCTTCACCAGAGCTCAGATGGTAAAGAATCTGCCTGCAATGTGGGAGACATAGATTCGATCCCTGGGTTGGGAAGATCCCCTGGAGGAGGACATGGCCACCCACTTCAGTATCCTTGCCTGGAGAATCCCCTTTGACAGAGGAACCTCGCAGGTCACAGTCCATGGGATTGCAAAGAGCTGGACACAACAGAGTGACTAAGCACAGCACAGTGCTGTTATTTTGTGATATGTGCACTTTTACCCTATTGTTTCTATTTCTTTTCTTCTAATGACTGTATATTGAAATTAAGTTAAATAAATAGTATTCTATTAAAAACTGATATTGTTTCTGTGTGTAATGAGTGGTTTCTTTTGTTAACAAATCCTCTGACTCTAAAAAACAAAATAAAACTCTTGGTCAAACACTGCATTGTGTCAATTTAATTCTTAGGTCAGCCAGAAGAATCTAGAATAGTAGAAGAAATTTTCTTTTTCCCCAAAAACAGACATTCTCCAAAATTACCTTTTAAACTATTAACATTGAATTGCACCTTCTTTTTGATGCAGATATTACTAGGGTACATATTATATGATTTTCATATAAATAGAAATTTGCTCTATGTAATAAATTGTATGTTGTGATTAAATAGACTAGTAAAACTAGTACCAAATATTGCCAAAATTTGTTCTAATTAGTTAGATTGTGTTAACTGATTTTTGTGTGTACTAACTTGTTTTCTAGGTAGTGTGTACATAATATCTTCATTGCTTATTGTATTCAGTAAGATTTTTTAGTGTTCTTGATAAAGAATAATAGGAATACCAACAAGCTTATGTCTTATAATGTGGTTTGTTTGAAATATCAGTGTACATAAAATTTTAAAATGTTAAATTTAATAAGGCAGTTTCTACTTTATGTAGATTAATTATGATCTATTGAAAAATCAAAGTTTACCAGAATTTATCCAAATGAATTACGAATGCAGCCATTTTAAAGCTTATCATATGTGTTATATTTCTCAGTTTTGAATAAACAACAAACAAAAAAAAGTACAGTGAAAAATCCATTGATAATTTGATATGGATCACATTGAATCTGTAGATTGCATTTGGTAGTATAGTCATTTTCATAATATTGATTTTTCCTACCCAGAAACATGGAATATCTCTTCATCTATTTATGTCATCTTTGATTTCTTTCATCAATGTCTTATAATTTTCTGTATGTAGTTCTTTTCTCTTCTTAGGTAAGTTTATTCTTAGATATTTAAATATTTTTGTTGCAATGGTGAATAGGATTGATTCCTCAATTTCTCTTTCTGATTTTTCATTGTTAGTATATAATACAAAAGACCCCAAATAGCCAAAGCATTCTGGAGAAAGAAAACTGGGGTAGGAGGAATCAACCTACCTGACTTCAGGTTATATTACAAAGCTACAGTCATCAAGACAGTATGGTACTAGCACAAAAACAGAAATATAGACCAATGAAACAAGATAAAAAGCCCAGAAATAAACCCATACACCTGTGGGTACCTTATTTTTGACAAAGGAGTCAAGAATATACAATGAGGCAAAGACAGCCTTGTCAATAAATGGTGCTGGGAAAACTGGACAGGTTCATGTAAAAGAATGAAATTAGATTACTTCCTAGCACTGTACACAAAGATAAACTCAAAATAGATTAAAGTCCTAAATGTAAGATCAGAAACTATGAAACTCTTAGAGGAAAATGAAGGCAGAACACTTGATGAAATAAATCAAAGCAAGATTCTCTATGACCCACCTCCTAAAGTAATGGAAATAAAAACAAAAGCAAACAAGTGGGACCTGATCAAACTTAAAAGCTTTTGCACAGCAAAGAAAACTATAAGCAAGGTGAAAAGACAGCCCTCAGAATGGGAGAAAATAATATCAAATGAAGTAACTGACAAAGGATTAATTTCCAAAACATACAAGCAGCTCATACAACTAAATACCAGAAAAACAAACAACCCAATCAAAAAGTGGAAAAATGACCTAAACAAGCATTTCTCCAAAGAAGGCATACAGATGGCTAACAAACACATGAAAAGATGCTCAACATTGCTCATTATTAGAGAAATGCATATCAAAACTACAATGATATATTACCTCACACCAGTCAGAATGACCAGCATCAAAAAGTCCACAAACAATAAATTCTGGAGAGGGTGTGGAGAAAAGGAGACATTCTTGCACTGTTGGTGAGAATGTAAATTGATACAGCCACTATGGAAGACAGTATGGAGATTCCTTAAAAAAAATAGGAATAAAACCACCATATGACCCAACAATCCCACTCCTAGGCACATACCCTGAGGAAACCAAAATCGAAAGAGACACATGTATCCCATTGTTTATTGCAGCACTATTTACAATAGCTGGAACATGGAAGCAACCTAGATATCCATGGACAGCTGAATGGATAAAGAAGTTGTGGTACATATATGCAATGGAATATTACTCAGCCATTGAAAAGGAAGACGTTTGAGTCAGTTCTAACGAGGTGGATGAACCTAGAACCTATTATATAGAGTGAAATGAGTCAGAAAGAGAAAGATAAATATCATATTCTAATGCATATATGGAATCTAAAAAACTGGTACTGAAGAATTTATTTATAGGGCAACAGTAGTAAAACAAACATAGAGAATAGATTTATGGACATGGGGAGATGGGATGAGAGGGTGAGCTGTGTGGAATGAGTAACAAGAAAACTTACATTGCCATATATAAAATAGATAGTCAATGGAAATTTGTTGTATGGCTCAGAAAACTCAAACAAGGGTTCTGTATTAACCTAGAGGGGTGGGATGGGGAGGGAGATGGGAGGCAGGTTCAAACAGGAGGATATATATGTATATCTATGGCTGACTTATGTTGACATTTGACAGAAAACAACAAAATTCTGTAGAGCACTCATCCTTCAATAAAAAATATTATAAAGAAAAAATAGCACAATGACAGAACTGTGACTTTCAGTTTTATTTGGAGACTTACTGAGGACTATAGCCCAGGAGACAGCCTTTCAGCCTTGCTGAGGGACTGCTCCAAAGAGTTAAGGGAGGGGTCAGTGTGTATATGATTTTGGCAAAGAGGGTATGTGCAATCATCTTGTATCTTAGGAGAAGGTTGCTGCTAATTTATGAGGAACAGATGTCTCTGTTAATAATTTTAGTGCATTTCTAGGTATGAGAGAATGCAAGAAATTGGGTTCAATTTCTTTATGTCTGTTTGTTTGTTTATTATATGTCTGTTCCCCACACTTACCAGAATATAACATCCAAGAAGGCAGGAGCTTTGCCTCCTTTATTGGTTAATGCCTTTAGCACCTAGCACAGTTCTGATGCCTGGGAGGTATCAACAAACTATTTACTGAATGATTGGTTTTTCCTACTCTGGCATCTCAGTGCCATCCCTCATTGAGTCAGTCTCTAAAGAACTCCTTGCTAAGCATGTATTCATGAATCTAATTGTAATGATCCTTATCAATGCAGTCCGCTTAAAACATCTGGAAGTAAAACCAAGAAGGATTCTCTTAACTGGTTACCAACCAGGAGACAATCCAAACTGAAATTTTTAAAAAGCATCAAACCTTTTTTGGTTCATGTTAAATGTTATGTGGAATACTTGTATGTAAAGCAATTAGAGTGTAATTGAACTGATTATAATGAGAATGCGAAGCCAGGAACCTCAGTGACTCTCTTCTTTTTACTATGCAGGTTGGCTTTGGGGTGCAGCACTAGCTACTGAAGAAATACAGTCTGAACAGAAGACTATTTTGGGTTAGAGATTCTAGTGAGTAATATTCTGGCATACAACTGTCAAATACTTCATTAAATGTGCATTTGCACACCACACATCCAAGACGGACTATATCACTGCTAGAAAATGCAATTAGAAAACCTTTCTGTTGAAGATGACCTGGGACTAAAATAGAGTGGCTCTATGTTGACTTTCAAGCACAGTCCGAAGAATAAAGAAAAACGCAACCTCTTTCCTATTACACTCACTCATTTATCTTCCAAAAATGCTGCCTGTCCTCAGAGTAAACACATAATCCTGTCCAATATTTGTTATGGTAGCACTACAACTGAAGAATACATATCTTAAAACAATTGAAAACTGGATATATTATAATCTAGGATATATTATAATCTGTTCAGAGTAGAGTAACACTACAATTCCCAGAAATATCAAAATACTGAAATATTCTAAATAAACATCAAGACTTCAAAAGTTTTAGGAAAATTAAGAATGTTCAGCATACTTTCATTTGAACCAATAGTAAAATAATGCTGTGATCAGTGATTTTTCCTTTAGAAAAAAGCTTACAATCAATATTTTATTTGAATTTGTCTGTCTAATTAATATTAAAAAAGGCTGAACTACTCAAAAATAATAAAATTAAAAATGATGTTCTTGAATAATTTAACTACACCTATCAAATATGTCAAAGAACCTTGTAAATTCACCTCTGTCTTGATGATTGATATTTCCTAAACTATGCTGACTGGACAAAGAAATTTATATTCAAATGTACACACTCAATCAATAGCCTAAGTCACATAAAGTAGGGAAAGTTATTCTCCTTAGTGACATAATCATCAAACATAATTTACTAAGGCATTTTTGTGTTGGATACTGATGAAGTGAGTAGACAGGTGTGCTCTTTCAAATACACAAGTCCACAAGTTGAGGTTAAAAGTATTGAATCCAACATAAAAATACAAGGCAGGGCATGTGGGACAAGAACTAATAAACACATGGGAATAAAAACATGTTGCAGTATTACATATATAACTGAATTAAAACAATTAAAAATGGGAATCAATTTTTGCCAAGTATATATCAAAAAATAAGGTGAAATTTAAAAAATTCTAAGAAAAAAGTAACTAATAGACTCAATATGGATTACATTTAAAAGTCACATAAGCCATCCTAAGCATACACTGAAAAAAGAAAGAACATCTTTGAAAAGATACATACACCCTATTGTTCATAGCAGCAATATTTATAATAGCAACCCAAGTACTTATCAACAGATTATTGGTTTAAGATGTAATAGATTTTATGTATAAATATGTATGTATATATAAAGTGCATTATTACTCAGTCATAAAAAACAATGAAATATTGCCATTTGCAGCCAAATGGATGGTCCTAGACATATCACAGTAAGTGAAGAAAGTCAGGCAGAGAAATATGAATATTATGTGCTATTACTTACATGTGGAATCTTAAAAAATATTGCAAATGAATCTAAACACAAAGCAGAAACAGACTCAGACACAGAAAATAACATTATAGTTAACAAAGGGCAAAGGAAGGGGTGAGAGATAAATTTAGTTAGTTAGTTCAGTCACCCAGTTGTGTCTGACTCTTTGGAACCCCATGGACTGCAGCATGCAAGGCTTTCCTGTCCATTACAAACTCCCAGAGCTTGCTCAAACTAATGTCCTTTGAGTTGGTGATGCCGTCCAACCATCTCATACTCTGTCGTCCCCTTCTCCTCCTGTCTTCAATCTTTGCCAGCATCAGGGTCTTTTCCAAGGAGTCAGTTCTTCACTTCAGGTGGCCAAATTATTGGAGTTTCAGCTTCAGCATCAGTCCTTCCAATGAATGTTCAGGACTAATTTCCTTTAGGATGGACTGGTTTGATCCCCTTGCAGTCCAAGGGACTCTCAAGAGTCTTCTTTAACACCATAGCTCAAAGGCATCGATTCTTTAGCACTGCACTTTCTTTATGGTTCAACTCTCACATCCATACATGACTACTGGAAAAACCATAGCTTTGACTACACAGACTTTTGTTGACAAAGTAATGTCTCTGCTTTTTAATATGCTGTCTGGGTTGGGCATAGCTTTTCTTTCAAGGAGCAAACGTGTTTTAATTCCATGGCTGCAGTCACCATCTGCAGCAAATTTCTTGCCCAGGAAAAAATCTGTCACTGTTTCCCTTGTTTCCCCATCCATTTGCCATGAAGTGATGGGACCAGATGCCATGATCTTTGTTTTCTGAGTGTTGAGTTTTAAGCCATCTTTTTCACTCTCCTTGTTATTTTCATCACATTATTGTATTTTTAGTTCCTCTTCACTTTCTGCATTAGGGTGGTGTCATCTGCATATCTGAGGTTATTGATATTTCTCCTGGAAATCTTGATTCCAGCTTATGCTTCATCCAGCCCAGCATTAACAGTTGCACACTACTATATACAAGTTGGCTTAAATCTCAACATTCCAAAAATGAAGATCATGGCATCCAGTCCCACCAGTTCAAGGCAAATAGATGGGGAAACAATGAAAACAGTGAGAGGCTTTATTTCTCCAAAATCACAGCAGATGGTGACTGCAGCCATGAAATTCAAAGACACTTACTTCTTGGAAGAAAAGCTATCACTAATCTAGACAGAATATTAAAAAGCAGAGACATTACTTTGCCAACAAATGTCCATCTAGTCAAAGCTATGGTTTTTCCAGTAGCCATGAATGGATGTGAGAGTTGGACTATAAAGAAAGTTGAGTGCTGAAGAATTGATTTTTTTGAATGGTGGTGTTGGAGAAGACTCTTGAGAGTCCCTTGGACTGCAAGGAGATAAACTCAGTCAATCCTTAAGGAAAACAGTCCTGAATATTCACTGGAAGGACAAATGCTGAAGCTGAAACTCCAATACTTTGGCCACCTGATGCAAGGGACTGAATCCTTGGAAAAGACCCTGATGCTGGGAAAGACTGAAGGCAGGAGGAGAAGAGGACAAGAGAATGAGATGGTTGGATGATATCATTGACGCTATGGACATGGGTTTGAACAAGCTCCTGGAATTGGTGATGGACAAGGAAGCCTTGCGTGCTGCAGTCCATGGGGTGGCAAAGAGTCGGACATGATGAGTGACTGAACTGCACTAGAAAATAAATAGGCAACAAAGATTTGCTGTATAACATGGGGAACTATATTTAATATCTTGTAATAACCTATAATGGAAAAGAATCTGAATATATATATATATTTATATATGTTTATATAATCAATTTGCTCTACACCCAAAACTAACACATTATTGTAAATCAACTACGCTTCCTTTTAAAATTAAAAATTGTGTTGGATAAAAATGGAATGAGGGTCCTGATGAATCTTCTATGTACTGACTGAAATGGTCTATTGATTCATCTGTTTTTGATCAGGTGCTGTAGCAGAGAAAACAGAAACAAGCAACATACCTTTACGGGGCTATGTATATATTTAGTTGGGGCTTCCCTGATGGCT
This sequence comes from Antilocapra americana, assembly GCA_007570785.1. Classification (NCBI taxonomy): domain Eukaryota; kingdom Metazoa; phylum Chordata; class Mammalia; order Artiodactyla; family Antilocapridae; genus Antilocapra; species Antilocapra americana. The sequence goes on along the minus strand of ML663567.1, from coordinate 14,523,131 downwards.
CAAAAGGTAAAGAATTTCTCTGCAGTGTAGGAGACCTGGGGTCAATCCCTGGGTCAGGAAAGTCGCTTGGAGAAGGGAATGACTACCCACTCCAGTATTCTTGCCTGGAGAGTTCCATGGACCGAGAAGTCTGGTGGGCTACATAACTGCAGATCTCTATAAATGCAGATCTAAAATATTTCCTGGGCTGCAATGGTCAATATCAACTCTGTGCCATTTCTGTTAACAATGTGATCCCTTAAGTGTGTGATATAATTTGGGGAAATCAGAAGTTGCTGATGAGATGCAAGAATGTTGTTATATTATTACCATGCTTCTGTACCGTCTCTCCTTCTAATTTCTAAAAGCTGCAAAAAGATGATGACGAGTGAAGTCCAGAGTGTTCAATGAATTGAAAAGAAAAGAAAGCCTAAACTCAACTTTTACTGATCATTAAAACTGTGTAAGAATTGATGAAGGAAATATCCTAAGTTTAATAGAGGTCATCTACAAAAAATAAAGTAACTGGTTCATCTAGAGCTCGACATCCCGCAGTGGGAAGTCAAGTGGGCCTTGGGAAGCATTGCTAAGAACAAAGCTAGTGGAGGTGATGGAATTCCAGCTGAGTTATTTACAATCCTAAAAGATGATGCTGTTAAAGTGCTGACCTCACTATGTCAGCAAATTTGGAAAACTAGCAGTGGCCACGGGACTGGAAAAGTTCGGTTTTCATTCCAATCCAAACAAGGGCAATGTCAAAGAATATTCTAACCGCTGAACAATTGTGCTCGTTTCACATTCCAGCAAAGTTATACTCAAAATCCTTCAGGCTAGGCTTCAGCTTCACATGAACCCAGAAATTTCATAGGTACAAGCTGAGTTTCGAAAAGGCAGAGGGACCAGAGGTCAAGCTGCCAATATTTGTTGGATCACAGAGAAAGCAATGCAGTTCCAGAAAAGTATATACTATCGCTTCATTTACTACACTAAAGCCTTTGATTGTGTGGATCACAACAAACTGTGGAAAATTCTCAAAGAGATGGAAATACCAGACCACCTTATCTGTCTCCTGAGAAACCTGTATGCAGTTCAAGAAGCAACAGTTAGAAATGGACATGGAAAACCTGACTGGTTCCAAACTGGGAAAAGAGTATGACAAGGCTGTATATTATCATCCTATTAATTTAACTTCGGTGCAGGGTACATAATGTGAAATGCCAGGCTGGAGGGATTACAAGCTGGAATCAAGATTGCTGAGAGAAATAACAATCTCAGATATGCAGATGATGCCACTCTAACAGCAGAAAATGAAGAGGAACTAAAGAGCATCTTGATGGGGCTAAGCTGATAAGATGCATATGGTCCCATCACTTCTTGGCAAACAGAAGGGGAAAATGTAGAAGCAGCGACAGATTTTCTTTTCTTGGGCTCCAAAATCACTGCATTTTGAAGTGATTTTGCACCATGACTGAAGCCCTGAAATTACAAGATTCTTGCTCCTTAAAAGGAAAGCTATGAGAAACCTAAACAGCATGTTAAAAAGCAGACATATAAATTTACCAACAAAGGTGAATGTTAGTCAAAGCTATGGTTTTTACAGTAGTCATGTACAGATGTGAGAGGTGGACCATAAAGAAGGGTTAGCGGCGAAGAATTGACACTTTCAAATTGTGGCATTGGAAAAGACTCTTAGGAGTCCCTTGGATTGCAAGATCAAACCAGTCAATCCTGAAAGAAATCAACCCTGAATATTTATTGTAAGAACTGTTGCTGAAGCCGAGGTTCCAACAATTTGGACATCTGATGCAAAGGGCAGAGTCTTTGGAGAAGAACTTGATGCTGGGAAAGATAGAAGGCAAAAGGAGAGGGGGGAACTGGAGGATGAAATGGTTAGATAGTATCATCAATTCAATGGACATGAATTTTAGCAAAACCCATGAGATAGTGGAAGACAGAGAAGCCTGAAGTAGTTCATGGGGTCACAGAGAGTTGGACACTTAGCGACTGAACAACAATAATAACGCTGGATATTAAAGGATGCAAAGCTTTCACACCTGAGTTTAGTACTCAGATAAAAAAGGACACTGCTATTTGTATTCAGTATTTCACTTTAGGTACTCATCAGTGCAATGAAAAGCCAAAAAAATATCAAGAATTAAAAAGAAGCTTTAATATTTTCATTTTCACAGATAATGAACTTACATATGCAGAAATGTCAAAGTAATAATCTACACATAAAATATTCAATGTGACAAATGGATTTTGCAAACTTGCTGAAACTAAGATCTATATCCAAAAATATACTTCTACGGACTTCTCTTGCAATCCAGTGTTTAAAATTCTGTGCTTCCAATGTGGGGGGTGTGGGTTTTGACACCTGATTGGAGAACTGAGATCCCACATGCTGCATGGCCAAAATATGGATAAAATAAATATATGTTAATAAAGTAAATATATGTGTGTAAAACAAATATATGTGCACACTTCTATTCTCCATTAGAAAGCAATTAGAAAATAAGCATGTAAAAATATGTATCATTTACAAAGGCATCAAACACTAACTATGTGGTAAGAAACTTAAAATAAAATTGATGAGAAAATAAAATTAATTCTAAATAAATAAGCAATGTATCATGTATCTAAATTCAATGCATCAGTATTGTAGAAATATCAATTTCCTCAAACTGATTTATGGATTCAATATGATCCAAATCAAAATTTTAGCAGAATTTTTAAAAGTCTATTAACTAGTGATAATTCTTGCTATTAAAATTTGAGAGATCATATTCAGCCTGAAAAAAGTTGAAGAAAATTCTAAACTTTGAGGATCTATTTTACAAGATATTTTAATATATTATAATCAGATTAATTAGTACAGTTTGATATTGGTACAGATATAGAGGAATCAAACTATGGAACTTAATTGTGAATTCAAATCACAGCTCTGCATATATAGACCCTGGATCTTATTTTTGACAGCATGACAGTGAAAAGCAGTAGGGAAATTATAGTCCTTTCAATAAATATTGATGGATCAATTGGGTAACTATGTGGAAAAAATAAAATTTAACTTTAGGATTAAGACCTCTTCCAGATTCAAGAATGGCAAACTTTTTTACAGAGCAAGATAGCAAATATTTCATGTTTTGAGACAAAATTCCATCTTTGAGTATTATAGAGGCTCTCATACAGCCATTTAAAATGTAACCATTTAAAAATGTAAAAACCAGTTTTAGTTCATAGAATACACAAACATACACACAGAGATAGGAAACTGGCCAGTTGAGTTTGATGACAAAGCAATGAGACTACTCATTATAAAAATGGACAAAGACCTTAACTGCTGCTCTATAAAAAAAATGATATACTTTTTTAATCTCATGAGTTATCAGGGAAATGCAAATGATTCAACTATATTCTATTACACACTTACAAAATAAGCAGATATTAAAATTACCTACAATGTCACATATCAGGGTGGAGGTGGAACACTTGGGGAAAATGTTTTATCTTTCAATTTAATTTGATTATGGTGAATAATAAAATACTCAACAATTCTATCTTAGGCACGCATCCAATGGATATGCACACATACTTGATCCTGCATACATGTACAAGGATATATATAGCAACATTTTTGTAATTGGCAATATCTAGAAAAAGCTCAACTGTCTACCTACAATAGAAAAGGTGAATAATTAAAGTGGATAATAGGATACTATTGAACAATAAAAAAGAGCAAACTACTGCTGAGCACAAAGATGTATTTCACAAACATGTTGAGCAAAGGTCTGAGAAATGTATTCTGCAATACAAAATCATATATAGTAGGGGAATGTTTTACAGCTAGTTGCAATTTTGGAGATCTCGCAGGAAAAGATGAGTGCACCAGAAAAAGAATCAAGATTGCTGGGAGAAATATCAACTTCAGATATGCAGATGATACCACTCTAATGGCAGAAAGGAAAGAGGAACTAAAAAATCTTTTGCTGAGGGTGAAAGAGTAGAGTGAAAAGGCTGGCTTAAAATTCAGTATTCAAAAACAAAGATCATGGCATCCGGTTCCATCACTTCATGGCAAATAGATGGGGAAAAAGTGAAAGCAGTGACATATTTTATTTTCTTGGGCTCCAAAATCACTATAGATGGTGACTGCAGCCATAAAATAAAGTAAAAGACACTTGCTCCTTGGAAGAAATATTATGACAAACCTAGACAGTGTATTAAAGCAGAGACATCACTTTGTCGACAATGATCCATATAGTTAAAGCTATGGTTTTTCCAGTAGTCATGTATGGATGTGAGAGCTGGACCATAAAGAAGGCTGAGCAGTGAAGAATTGATACTTTCAAGTTGTGGTGTTGGATAAGGCTCTTGAGAGTCCCTTGAACAGCAAGGAGGTCAAATGAGTCAATCCTATAGGAAATCAATCCTGAATATTCATTAGAAGGACTGATGCTGAAGCTCCAATAATTTGGCCACCTAATGTGAAAAACTGACTCACTGGGAAAGACTCTGATGCTGGGGAAGACTGAGGGCAGGAGGAGAAGCAGACAACAGAGGAAGAGATGTTGGATGGAATCACCAACTAATGGACATGAGTTTGAAAAACCTCCAGGAGATAGTGAAGGACAGGCAAGGCTTGCATGCTGAGATCCACAGTTTTGCAAAGAGTTGGACATGACTTAGTGAGTGAACAACAAGGTTTTGTGCCAATGTACCAAACTCAAGAGCAGGAAATCTCTTCATATTCACATGCACAGTTCAGCAAGTTAGTCAGACAATAGGGAGATAAAAATATGAACATCAGTTAAAGGAGTGTCTTAAGTATCCATCATGCTTTGTTAACAGTCTGAAAAGTATAAATCAGAAACACATTCCCATTAGAAATAAACAACTGTTTTTTTTGTAAGTAATTCAATAGCTATTTTTAAAAACATTGAAGTTTAAAATTTTGCTCTGAGAATCAAAAAAATACTCTATAGGCCTTGATCTACAAAATTTGCTACAAAAGGAATAAACAACATGTTTAATTATGATAGCCAATTATGCCCAGATACAAAAGTCTGCCAACACTAAGGAACCCAACAAACTAATAAAAAGAGATAAAAAGAAATTAGAAACACAGTGAAGAATAACCAAGTTAAGGATGCACACTGAAAAAATAAGATAACATAAAACAATCTTAATGTGATATATTTAAATTGCAAGTATTGACATAATGATATCAATTAATTACTGAGAACAGTGATATAATGGAATTAATGAATTAACAATTTAGTTAAGTGGTACTTGTCTAATATACAGAAAATGTACCAATATCAGGTATAATTATAATCTTTATAAGAACTATTATAATAAAAATTAATTTATTTGAACAATTAAGAAGTGATTAATTTAATAAGAATTAGTTGATATGCAATCTACTTTTAAAGAAGCAGTGTGTTTTAGTTTTTGTAGTATTAAGCCAAGCATGTCTGATGTAACATTTTCAAGCTCTCTCTGAAGACACCATGAAGATCCATATCAATTCTGTAAAATGACTAATACCTATAAATTCACCCAAAAGTGAACATTTACCTGCTACTTATGTTCATAACTTAGAATAATTAATAGTTTCAGGAATCTAGACAAAACAACATTAAAAACAAGCGAAAAAACAAAAAAAAAGGTGGCTTGGTCAGTTTATATTTTCAGTTTTCCAAAATTTAAGGATAGTTGGTTTGTAATGTGCCAGATATATATTCAAAGTGGTTCAAACTAATATATGTATATGTGAATGAGAACTTTCTCAGATTCTTTTCCATTACAGATTATTGCAAGATATTGAATATAGTTTCCTGTTTTATACAATAGGTCCTTGGTGTATATATGTTTTATATATAGTAGTGTGTATCTGTTTATCCCGAATTCCCAATTTACCCCCTTCCCCACTCTCCATTTTGGTAACCATAAGACATGTCACAATGTTTGTGAGTCTGTTTTGTAAATAGATTTATTTGTATCATTTTTGTAAGATTCCCAGATATAAGTGATATTATATGATGTTTGTCTTTCTCTTTCTGCCTTACTTCACTTGTATGATAATCTCTAGACTTATCCATGTCACTGCAAATGGCAGTGTTTCATTTTTTTTAATGGCTAAGTAACATTCCATTGTTTTCCCTCTTTGTCTATTCATCTGGAAATGGACATTTAGGTTGTCTCCTATGTGATTAGTCACTCAGTTGTGTCTGACTCTTTGTGACCCCATGGACTGTAGCCCAACAGCTTCTGCTGTCCATGGGGATTATTTAGGCAAAAATACTGGAGTGGGTTGCCATGCCCTCCTCAAGGGGATCTTTCCAACCCAGGGATCAAACTCAGGTCTTCTGCATTGCAGACAGATTCTTTATGATCTGAGCCACCAGGGAAGGCCAAGGATATTGGAAGCCCACAACTCCAGGGAATCTTTCCAACCCAGGAATCGAACTGGGGTCACCTACATTACAGGCAGATTCTTTACCAGCTGAGCTACCAGGGAAGCCCATGTCTTGGCTATAGTAAATAGTGCTGCAATGAAAATTGGGGCTGCACGTTTATTTCTGAATTGAAATTTTTATCTTTTCTGGATTGAGATTGCTGGATTATATGGCACTCTATTTTTAGTTTTTTAAGGAACTTCCATACTGTTCTCCATAATGGCTGCACTAATTTTCATTCCCAATGATTTATAGAAGGGTTCACTTTTCTCCACATCCTCCCTAGTATTTGTTATTTGCAGACATTTTGATGAGTGTGAGGTGATACCTCATTGTAGTTTTGATTTGCATTTCTTTAATAATTGGTAATGCAGAGCATCTTTCCTTGTGCCCATTGGCCAGATGTATGTCTTCTTTGAAGAAATGTATTTTTAGATCTTCTGCCCATTTTTGATTGGATTGTTTGTTTGCTTTGCTATTAAGCTGTGTGATTTATTTTTATATTTTGGAAATTGATCTCCTTGGTTGCTTTATTTGCAAATCTTTTCTCCTGTTCCATGTCTTTTTGTTTTGGTTATGGTTCCTTTGCTGTGCAAAAGCTTTTAAGCTTACTTAGGTACCATTCATTTAGTTTTATTTTTATTCCATTATTCTGGGAGATATATCCAAAAAAAATATTGCAGCAACTTATGTCAAACAGTGTTTTACCTGTGTTTTTCTCTAGGAATTTTACAGTATCTATCTTATATTTAGGTCTTTAACCCATGTTTAGTTTAGCTTTGTATATGATGTTAACAAATGCCCACTTTAGCTCCTTTTGTTTAACGTAGTTTGGAAGTCTTAGCCACTGCAATCAGAGAAGAAAAAGAAATAAAAGAAACCCTAGCTGGAAATGAAAAAATAAAACTGTCACTGTTTGCAGATGACATGATACTATACATAGAAAATCCCAAAGAGACTCCATATCTTCTAGCATACATCAGGAGATTTGGTTCAGCTAACAGGATACAAAATATACAGATATCTGTTGCATGTTATACAATAGCAATGGAATATCAGAAAGAGAAATTAAAGAAACAATCTCATCCACCATTGCATCAAGAAGAATAAAATACCTAGGGATAAACCTACATAGGAGGTAAAAGATCTGAATACTGCAAGACACAGATGGAAAGCTATATATACTATGTTCTTGCATTGGAAGAATTAATATCAATAAAATAACCATACTGTCTAAGGCAATTAATGGATGCAAAGCAATCCCTATCAAATTTCCAATGGCATTTTCCATAGAACTGAAATGAAAAATATTTAAATTGTATGTAAGCACTACTGCTGCTGCTCAGTCGCTTCAGTCGTGTCCGACTCTGTGCGACCCCATAGACGGCAGCCCACCAGGCTCCTCTATCCCTGGGATTCTCCAGGCAAGAACACTGGAGTGGGTTGCCATTGCCTTCTTCAATGTATGAAAGTGAAGTCGCTTAGTCGTGTCCAACTCTTTGAGATCCCATGGACTGTTGCCTACCAGTCTCCTCTGTCCCTGTCCAGGCAAGAGTATTGGAGTAGGTTGCCATTGCCGTCTCCTGTATGGAAGCACAGAAGATCCCAAATAGCTAAAGCAATCTTGAGAAAGAAGAATGAAGCTGAAGAAGTCACACAAACACACACATACACACACACACACACACACACACACACAGAGTAAACAAAACAGTATGGTACTGGCACAAAACCAGAAACATAAATCAATGTAACAGGATAGAAAATACAGAAATAAACCTGTGTGCTTATGGTCAGTTAATCTATTCCAAAGGAGGCAAGAATATACAGTGGAGAAAAGATAGTCTCTTCATAAGTGATGCTGAGAAAAGTGGACAACTACATGCAGTTAATTTTTAAATACACTGAAATAAATCATTCTGTTTACAAGCATCACAAAACAATAAAAAAACTCAACAATAAAGGGTTCCTTTGAGAAGAATATATCTTAATAAATAAAAATTCTAAATATCATTAATATGTAATGTAACCATAATTAATCCAAAATTTTAATGTAATAAATTAATGGAAAACCTTGTAGAATGTAGAAATTACTCTCAAATTTTTTTCTGGTAAAAAAAGGGACTGTTAGACAGTATCACTGGAGAAATTATCTTTTATAAAATATATTTTTTAGTTTTGCTTGGTATTTTAATGAAAATATAAGCTGAAATAATTTTTTCTAATAATAAAATGTATCACATAAAAACATATGCTTCTAAATTAATTCTCAAACACAAATTTTATAGCAGACATTAAATGTAAATTCTATTTGATTTGGTTACTACACATATAAAAGCCATTTGTTATCATATATTTATGTTCATCTTGACAAAGTATCAAAACTACTTAGGTATACCACAATACTGTAATTTTTTTTTTAAATTAGGATAAAATTAAACAGATATTGTGAAATTTTGTAAAGATATACTGAACAGAGATTTTGCAGGTCATATTATAATACTCAAATTATAAACAGCAAATATATATTACCTATTTATATTAAATATCTATTTTGTGTGTGTGCTTACAAAATTTCAAGTACTTTCATAAGAAAGATTTAATACTGAAAGTTTATGGATGTTTGAAGAAACAAATATATTATTAACTGTGCATTTTGCTCTTTCATATTATTATTTTATCATAAGGAAACATTAAATGTACAGTTAATAACAGCAGTAACTAATTGTCCCATTCTTACCAAATTTTGGCTTTGATAAAATAATTTAAATAGCTCAATTCTATTCCTTCTCTCACTAAATATGGCTTGTACTTCCATATTAGATATAAATGAAGGAAAGTAGTAAAATTTCCTGTTTATTATTTGCACATATTCTAAAAGAATAACTTTTAAAAAGCCATAAATCATTAAAAGCATTGCTTATTTAATTTTTTTGAAGCACGAGAGATGTAGGCAAGAAAATGTTTTGAACAAGTCAATGGAAATGAAGGGTTTCAAAGAGTAGCCCAGGTGGCAAAGGCATGGTCACCATTAATCTGTCGGAAACTGTAACCACAACTTTGAAAACAGAACGAGTCACCAAGGGATTGCTTGGAAGAGTAAATCATAGGATACTTAACTTAGCAACTCTGATTCACTACATTGAATTAAGTAACAGGGTTTGTATCATAAGGCATAGTTAGCTGCTCCCACACTATCCCTCAGGTGGTAGTTGAAATGTCTGACAGCAACGTCTTTTTTTTAAAATTTTCTTTACTTTATTGTGTTGGTTTTGCCATATAATGACATGAAACCACCATGGGTTTACATGTGCTCCCCCTCCAGAACCCCCCTTCCCTCCTCCCTCCCGATTCCCTCCCCCTGGGACATCTTGGTGCACCAGCCCCTAGCATCAACCCTGGGCTGCGATTGATTTCACATATGATAATTAACATGTTTCAATGCCATTCTCCCATATCATCCCACCCTTGCCCTCCTTCACAGAGTCCATGAGACTGTTCTATACATCTGTGCTCCTTTTGCTGTCTCGCATGCAAGGTTCTCATTACCATCTTTCTAAATTCCAGATATATGCGTTAGTATACTGTATTGCTGTTTTCTAGCAATCCACTGCTGGGCATACACACCAAGGAAACCAGAATTGAAAGAGCCACATGTTCCCCAATGTTCATGGCTGCATTGTTTACAATAGCCAGGACATGGAAGCAACCTAGATGCCCATCAACTGACAAATGGATAAGAAAGCTGTGGTACATATACACAATGGAATATTACTCAGCATTAAAAATAAATTCATTTGAATCAGTTCTACTCAGGTGGACGGAACTGGAGCCTATTATCCAGAGTGAAGTAAGCCAGAAGGAAAACAACAATACAGTATACTAATGCAATGTCTTTTTAAAAGTCCTGTTTGCATTCCTCCTTTCCATAACAATTGAGTTCAGTTCAGTCACTCAGTAGTGTCCTACTCATTGAGACCCCATAAACTGTAGCTTGCCAGGCCTCCCTATCCATCACCAACTCCGGGAGTCCACTCAAACCCATGTACATTGAGTCGGTCATGCCATCCAACCATCTCATCCTCTGTCATCCCCTTCTCCTCCTACCATCAATGTTTCCCAGAATCAGGGTCTTTTCAAATGAGTCAACTGTTCCTATCAAGTGGTCAAAGTATTGGAGTTTCAGCTTCAAAATCAGTCCTTCCAATGAACACCCAGGACTGATCTCCATTAGGAAGGACTGGTTGGATCTCCTTGCAGTCCAAGGGATTCTGAAGAGTCTTCACCAACACCACACTACAAAAGCATCAATTTTTTGGCATTCAGCTTTCTTTATAGTCCAACTCTCACATCCATACATGACCACTGGAAAAACCATAGCCTTAACCATACAGAACTTGGTTGACAAAGTAATATCTCTGCTTTTTAATATGCTGTCTATGTTGGTTAACCTTCCTTCCAAGGAGTAAATGTCTTAATTTCATGGCTGCAGTCATCATCCAAGTCATTTTGGAGCCCAGAAAATAAATTCAGCCACTCTTTCCACTGTTTCCCCATCTATTTGCCATGAAGTGGTTAGACAGGATGCCATGATCTTAGGTTTCTGAATGTTGAGCTTTAAGCCAACTTTTTCACTTTCCTATTTCACTTTCATCAAGAGACACTTTAGTTCCTCTTCACTTTCTACCATAAGTGTGGTGTCATCTGCATATCTGAGGTTATCGGTATTTCTCCCAGAAATCTTGATTCCAGCCCAGCGTTTCTCATGATGTACACTGCATACAAGTTAAATAAACAGGGTGACAATATACAGCCTTGAAGTACTCTTTTTCCTATTTGGAACCAGTCTGTTGTTCCATGTCCAGTTCTAACTGTTGCTTCCTGACCTGCATACAGGTTTCTCAAGTACCAGGTCAGGTGGTCTCGTATTCCCATCCCTTTAAGAACTTTCCACAGTTTATTGTGATCCAACAGTCAAAGGCTTTGGCATAGTCAATAAAGCAGAAATAGATGCTTTTCTGGTACTCTCTTGCTTTTTTGATGATCTAGTGGATGTTGGCAATTTGATTTCTGGTTCCTTTGCCTTTTCTAAAACCAGCTTGAACAGCTGTAAGTTCACAGTTCACATATTGCTGAGGCCTGGCCTGGAGAATATTGGGCATTACTTCACTATCGTGTGAGATGAATACAACTGTGCAGTAGTTTGAGCATTCTTTGGCATTGCCTTCCTTTGGGATTGCAGTCCTGTGGCCACTGCTGACTTTTCCATATTTGCTGGCATATTGAGTGCAGCACTTTCACAGCATCATCTTTCAGGATTTGAAATAGCTCAACTGGAATTCCATCACCTACTCTTGCTTTGTTCATAGTGATGCTTTCTAAGGCCCACTTGACTTCACATTCCAGGATGTCTGGCTCTAGGTTAGTGATCACACCATTGTGGTTATCTATCTGCACCATGAAGAACTTTTTTGTACAGTTCTTCTATGTATTCTTGCCACCTCTTTTTAATATCATCTGTTTCTGTTATGTCCCTTCCATTTCTGTCCTTTATTGAGCCCATCTTTACATGAAATGTACCCTTGTTATCTCCAGTTTTCTTGAAGAGATCTCTATTCTTTCCCATTCTATTGTTTTCCTCTATTTCTTTGCATTAATCACTGAAGGAGGCTTTCTTATTTCTCCTTGCTATTCTTTGGAACTCTGCACTCAAATGGGAATAGCTTTCCTTTTCTCCTTTGCTTTTCACTTCCCTTCTGTTTATAGCTATTTGTAAGGCTTCCTCAGACAGCCATTTTGCTTTTTTTGCATTTATTTTCCATGGAAATAGTCTTGATTCCTGTCTCCCATACAATGTCATGAACCTCCATCCATAGTTTATCAGGCACTCTGTTCTTCAGATCTAGTCCCTTAAATCTATTTCTCACTTCCACTGTGTAGTCATAAAGGATTTGATTTAGGTCATACCTGAATGATCGAGTGGTTTTCTCCAGTTTCTTCAATGTCAGCCTGAATTTGGCAATAAGGAGTTCATGATCTGAGACACAGTCAGCTACAGATCTGCTTTTGCTGACTGTGTAGATTTTCTCTATCTTTGAATGTAAAGAATATAATCAATCTGGTTTCGGTATTGGTCATCTGGTATGTCCATATGTAGACTCTACTCTTGTGTTATTGGAAGAGGGTGTTTGCTATGACCAATGCGAACTCTATTAGCCTTTGCCCTGCTTCATTCTGTATTTCAGGGCCAAATTTGCCTGTTCCAGAAAGGAATGGCAAACCACTTCAGTATTATTGTCTTGAGAACTCCATGCACAGCATGAAAAGGCAAAAAGATAGGACACTGAAAGATGAACTCCCCAGGTCTGTAGGTGCCCAATATGCTACTGGTGATCAGCAGAGAAATAACTTCAGAAAGAATGAGGGGATGCAGCCAAAGCAAAAACAATACCCAATTGTGGATGGGACTGGTGATAGAAGCAAGGTTTGATGCTGTAAAGAGCAATATTGCATAGGAACCTGGAATGTTAGGTCCATGAATCAAGGCAAATTATAAGTGGTCAAACAGGAGATGACAAGAGTGAACATTGACATTCTAGGAATCAGTGAACTAAGATGGACTGGAATGGGTGAATTTAACTCAGAAGATCATTATTTCTACTACTGTGGGCAGGAATCCCTTAGAAGAAATGAAATAGCCATCATGGTCAAAAAAAGAGTCTGAAATGCAGTACTTGAATGCAATTTCAAAAATGACAGAATGATCTCTGTTCGTTTCCAAGGCAACCATTCAATATCACGGTAATCCAAGTCTATGCCCCGACAAGGAACACTGAAGAGGTTGAGGCTGAACAGTTCTATGAGACCTACAAGACTGTCTAGAACTAACACCCCCAAAAGATGTCCTTTTCATTATAGGGGACTGGAATGCAAAAGTAGGAATATAAGAAACACCTGGAGTAACAGGCAAATTTGGCCTTGGAGTACAGAAGGAAGCAGGGCCTTTCCATAACAACATCCCACAAAAGAAGAAAAATAAAAAAAGAAAATGAAATCTGTGAATAGTAGAAAGTACAGTAATATTTTCTGAGGAATTCTCTTAGACCTCACCATAAAGAGACATTATGACTCCAAGCAGAAAAATGAGGAGGAAATTATGATAGTAATTTAGTATACTTGGAAGGAATAGTAAGAGAGAAAAAATGTGCATATACTCCAATTACTGGAAAACATGAAATAAGCAGGTAACAATGCATTAATTATAACTGTGACTTTAATATTAACAAAGATATATACATAAGCTGGTCTTTAATAGATAAAGATGATGAGCTAATAAAGTTGTCATCCAATTAAATCAGGTGCTGCACAAGTTGTAACCTACTTAAATTACACAGCCTCCCGTTTGAAAACTGTTTTAGGAAGAAAATCACTACATTATTTTGGTCAAGAAGTTTAATAATATAATATATATCTAACTTTCCATGAATGTTTCCTTGAAAACAAGAATAGTCAAGGGATCTAACAGTGGCACCATTGTGAAAATCTTGATAACATGAATTTAAAAATTGTAAACTGGACCTTGTTTAAATGTGTACATATTTGTAGTCTAGAATCTTGTCATGCCTTCATTTATCATTATCTTGTCTTCATTTATCCTTATCTTCCTTCTCTATAATTCCTGCTTAAGTTATACATGCTCCAAATACCATTCTGATTTCTTGAAAAATTCTTTTAATTCTTTATTGTTCCTGAGGTTTATTTAAGTCAATTATATTTTTATACTTAATTATTATATAATAGTCTATAAATTTACTATTAAATTGCATACTATTATTACATACTGTCTGGTATACTTTAAAGATATATGTTTCTAAATATAAAAATATTTTCAAATATACTATACAATATGTAATTATATTCTAGTGAAAGTCACTCAGTTGTGTACAATTCTTTGGGACCCTATGGAGAAATCCATGGAATTCTCCAGGCCAGAATACTGGAATGGGTAGTCTTTCCCTTCTCCAGGGGATCTTCCCAACCTAGGGATCGAATCCAGGTCTCCCACATTGCAGGTAGATTCTTTACCAGTTGAGCCAAGTTATATTCATGTACTTACCAAATATATATTCCACACATACTATGTATCAGGCATAAATGTTTAATGATACCATGTGTGTGAATATGTGTATATATGGCTTCCTATTTGTCAGTATGTGAAATCTTTGATAAAAGAGGTAATTGCTTAGAAATTTTGCAAACATTTAACTTTTACTGTGGTGCTGCTATAAAGCTCATTATAAATGAGGCACTTATCTGTACTTCTTAGTGATTGATCTTGAAATATGAACAAATATGTTAGTGTTTTCCTTTTGTTTTGGAAATAAGAGTGAAAGCGTTTCCACCTCCCCAAATTAGAAATCAGTAAAGGACTTAGAATGATACAGCCTGTTGCCTTTTTTTTTTCTTTGAAATTCACTGAAGCAAAATCTTCTGGCTTCAAATTTAAATATCCATTAGATTCCTCCTATCTCTGTTTCCTTCCAATTCTCATTCCAATAGCCACCAGGAAACCTGACAGCAGGTGTAGCAAGCAAAGTAAATTCAAGAAAGGGAGGCAAAAACAGCTCAAAGGGAAAGCTGCTACTGCTAAGTTGCTTCACTCTGTCCGACTCTGTGCAACCCCATAGACGGCAGCCAGCTAGGCTCCACCGTCCCTGGTATTCTCCAGGCAAGAACACTGGAGTGGGTTGCCATTGCCTTATCAACAAAGGGAAAGTGGGTAGAGAGAAATTCTGGGAACATTTGTATTAATTAATGCTTGCCCTAGCACAAAAATAGCAAACTCTCAAACTTCGGCCTATTATTATACTGTGCAACTAAATAACAAGGCTTCCCTGGTAGCTCAGCTGGTAAAGCAACTAAATAACACTGTATTTACAACTAATTCTTGTTCCATTTCCACATTCAAAGAAGACCTCTGAAATACTATGGGTTTTTGCATAAGTCTCTCTACATAGAAAACCTCTGGCAGAAAAACCTGTTTCTTCCTGAGCAAATAATCACTCCATAAAGCTGAAAGATTTACTTATAGCTTTTATTTCAACTTTTGTACTCACTATGAAGGTGATAAAGCTGAAAGCCGAAGAAGTGATGCTTTTAACTGTGGTGTTGGAGGTGACTCTTCAGAGTCCCTTGGACTGCAAGGAGATCAAACCAGTCCATCCTAAAGGAAATCAGTCCTAAATATTAACTGGAAGGACTGATGTTGAAGCTGAAACTCCAACACTTTGGCCACTTCATGCGAAGAGCTGAAAAGATTGGAAAATATTGGGAAAGATTCTGATGCTGGGAAAGATTGAAGGCAGCAGAAGGAGACGACAGAGGATGAGACGGTTGGATAACACCACTGACTTGATGGACATGAGTTTGGGCAAACTCCGGGTGTTGATGATGGATGGGGAAGCCTGCTGTGCTGCAATCCATGGGGTCGCAGAGTAGGACATGACTGAGAGACTGAACATTGCCAACATTGTCTCTACACAGTAATTCTCAACTTTGGGGCAACATGAAGACCAATATTACATGACAAAATCTAATAAGATTAGTGGGTTGTTGAAGTTCATGAATGCACTACAGCATTAAAACCTGTAGTCTTCTGAAAGAAATTCTAATTTTCTTGTATATTTAGGAAAGTGAAGTCGCTCAGTCATATCTGACTCTTTGCGACCTTATGGATTGTAGCCTACCAGGCTCTTCCATCCATGAGATTCTCCAGGCAAGAGTATTGGAGTGGATTGCCATTTCCTTCTCCAGAGGATCTTCCCAACCCAGGGATTGAACCGCAGTCTCCTGCATTGTAGACAGACGTTTTGACTGTCTGAGCCACCAGTGTATATTTAAGACACCATAGTAATTATTTTTTCACCTTAACACATTCTTATTATCATTCTGATGTAGGTTCCATGTGAATTTTTATGTAAAAAGAAATCTAATGGCTATTGCATATTATGGGGTTTGTGGCTGTTACAATAATAATTTGCAGTAAATTAATTTGTATACTTTGATTTAATTTTTATATTTTTCTGAGTTTCAATTGGAACTTGAGTTTTAGTTGGCGTTAGAGTTTAAGTGGAAAAACAGCAATGACAGAACTAGCATCCTTACCCTAAAGAAGTGTTACTAAGGCTATTGCCCCAGAACCATTCGATTGCCCCTCCCTCTAGGTAGAACAAAAGCAACTATAACCTCTCAGTTCAGTTGCAAAGCCATATCCAACTCTTTGTCACCCCTTGGACTGCAGCATGACAGGCTTCCCTGTTCATCACCAACTTCCAGAGTTTACTCAAATTCATGTCCATTTAGTCAGTGATGCCTTTCAACAATCTCATCCTCTGTCATCCCCAACTCCTCCTGCTTCAATCTTTCCCAGCATCAGGATCTTTTCCAATGAGTCAATACTTTGCATGAGGTGGCCAAAGTACTGGAATTTCAGCTTCAGCATCAATCCTTCCAAAGAATATTCAGGACTGATTTCCTTTAGGATGGATTGGTTGGATCTCCTTGCAGTCCAAGGGACTCTCAAGAGTCTACTCCAACACCACAGTTCAAAAGGATCAATTCTTTGATGCTCAGCTTTCTTTATAGTCCAACTTTTACATCCATACATGTCTACTGGGAAATACATAGTATTTACTAGATGGGCCTTTTTTGGCAAAGTAATGTCTCTGCTTTTTAATATGCTGTCTAGATTGGTCATAACATTCTTCCAAGGAGCAAGTGACTATTAATTTCTTGGCTGCAGTCACCATCTGCAGTGATTTTGGAGGACAAAAACCAAAGTCTTTCCCTGTTTCCATTATTGCCCCATCTATTTGCCATGAAGTGATGGGACCAGATGCCAATATCTTAGTTTTCTGAATGTTGAGTTTTAAGCCAACTTTTTCACTCTCCTCATTCACTTTCATCAAGAGGCTCTTTAGGTCTTTGCTTTCTGCCATAAGTGTGGTGTCATCTGCATATCTGAGCTTCTTGATATTTCTCCCAGAAATGATGATTCCAACTTGTGCTTCATCCAGCTTGGCATTTCTCTTGATGTACTCTGCATGAAAGTAAAATAAGCAGGATGACAATAAGCAACCTTGACATACTCCTTTCCCAATTTGGAACCAGTCCATTGTTCCATGTCCGGTTTTAACTGTTGCTTCTTGACCTGCATATAGATTTTGCAGGAGGCAGGTCAGGTGGTCTGGTATTCGCATCCCTTATAATTTTCCACAGTTCATTGTGATCCACAAGTCAACGGCTTTAGCATGGTCAATAAAGCAGAAGTAGATTTTTTTTTTGGAACTCTCCTGCTTTTTCGATGATCCAGTGGATGTTGGGAATTTGATTTCTGGTTCCTCTGCCTTTTCTAAATCCAGTTTGAATATCTAGAAGTTCACAGGACACATACTGTTGAAGCCTAGTTTGGAGAATTTTGAGTATTACTTTGCTAGCATATGAGATGAGTGCAACTGTGCGGTACTTTGAGCATTCTTTAGCATCGACTTTCTTTGAGATTGGAATGAAAACTAATCTTTTTCAGTCCTATGGCCCCTGCTGAGTTTTTCAAATTTGCTGGCATATTGAGAGCAGGACTTTCACAGCATCATTTTCCAGGATTTAAAAGAGCTCAATTTAAATTCAATCACCTCCACTAGCTTTGTTTGTAGTGATGCTTTCTAAAGCCCACTTGACTTCATATTCCAGGATGTCTGGCTCCAGGTGAGTGATTGCACCATCGTAGTTATCTGGGCCATAAAGATCTTTTTTCTATATGTATTCTGTGTATTCTTACCACCTCTTCTTAATATCTTCTGTCTCTGTTAGGTCCATGCCATTTCTGTCCTTTACTGTGCCCATCTTTGCATGAAATATTCCCTTGATATCTCTAATTTTCTTGAAGAGATCTCTAGTCTTTCCCATTCTATTGTTTTCCTCTATTTCTTTGCATTGATCACTGAGGAAAACTTACTTATCTCTCCTTGCTATTCTTTGGAACTCTGCATTCAAATGGATACATCTTTCCCTTTCTCCTTTGCCTTTAGCTTCTCTTCTTTTCTCAGCTATTTGTAACGCCTCACCGGACAACCATTTTGCCTTTTTGATTTCTTTTTCTTGGAGATGGTCTTACTCATTGCCTCCTATACAATGCCATGAACCTCTGTCTACTGTTCTTCAGGCACTCTTTCAGATCTAATCCCTTGAATCTATTTGTCACTTCTACTGTATTATCGTAAGGGATTTGATTTAGGTCATACATTAATGGTCTGGTGCTGTTCCCTACTTTGTCCAATTTAAGCCTGAATTTGCCAATAAAGAGTTCATGATCTCAGCCACAGTCAGCTCCCCGTCTTATTTTTGTTGACTCTATAAAGCTTCTCCATCTTTGGCTGCAAAGAATATAATCAATCTGACTTTGGTATTGACCATCTCATGATGTCAATGTGTAGAGTCTTCTCTTGTTGGAAGAGGGTGTTTGCTATGACTAGTGTGTTCTCTTTGCAAAACTCTCTGAGCCTTTGACCTGCTTCTTTTTGTAATCCAAGGCCAAATTGCCTGTTACTCCAGGAATCTCTTCACTTACTACTTTTCCATTCTAGTTCTCTATAATGAAAACAATATCTATTTTGGGTGTTAGTTCTTGAAGGTCTTGTAGGTCTTCATAGAACTGTTCATCTTCTGCAGCATTACTGGTTAAGGCATAGACTTGGATTACTGTGACACTGAATGGTTTGCCTTGGAAACAAACAGAGATCATTCTGTAATTTTTGAAATTGTATCCAAGAACTGCATTTTGAACTCTCTGTTTTATTATATTGGCTACTCCATTTCTTCTAAGGGATTCTTTTCCACAGTAGTAGATATAATGGTCATCTGAGTTAAATTCACCCATTCCAGTCCATTTATTTCACTGATTCCTAAAATGTCAGTGTTCATTTTTGCCATCTCCTGTTTGACCACTTCTAATTTGCCTTGATTCATGAACCTAACATTCCTATGCAATATTGCTCTTACAGCATCAGACTTCAATGCCATCACCAGTCACATCCACAACTGAATGTTGTCTCTTCATTCATTCTGGAGTTATTTCTCCACTGATTTCAGTAGCATATTGGGTTTCTACTGACCTGGGGAGTTCATCTTTCAGTGTCCTATCATTTTGCTTTTTCATGCTATTCATGGGGTTCTCAAGGCAAGAATACTGAAGTGGTTCACCATTCCCTTCTACAGTGGATTGCATTTTGTCAGAACTCTCCACTGTGACCCATCTGTTTCGGGTGGCCTTACACAGCATGGCTCATAGTTTCATTGAGTTAGACAAGGCTTTGTTCTATGTGATCAGAGTGGTTAGCTTTCTGTGATTGTGGTTTTCATTCTGTCTGCCCTCTGACTGAGAAGGATACGAGGCTTATGGAAGCTTCCTGATGGGAGAGAGTAACTGAGGGGGAAACTGGGTCTTGTTCTGATGAGTGGGGCCATGCTCAGTAAATCTTTAATCCAATTTTCTGTTGATAGGTGGGGCTGTGTTTCCTCCGTGTTGTTTGACCTGAGGCCAAACTATGGTGGAGGTAATGAAGATAATGGTGATATCCTTCAAAAGGTCCCATGCAGGCACTGCCATACTCAGTGCTCCTGACCCTGCAGCAGGCCACTGTCGACCCTTGCCTCCGCCAGAGACTCCTGGACACTCACTGGCAAGTTTAGGTCAGTCTCTTGTGGGGTCCCTGCTCCTTTCTCCTGGGTTCTGGTACACACAAGGTTCTGTTTGTGCCTTCCAAGAGTTTGTTTCCCCAGTCTTGTGTAAGTTCTGGCAGCTCCCTGGTGGGGTTAATTGTGACCTCCCCCAAGAGGGCTTATGCCATACCCAAGTCTACTCGCTCTGAACTCCTGCCCCTGTGGCAATCCACTGCTTACTGGTAACTCGGCAGGAGACACTCACACATAGTTCTGGCTCAGTTTCTGTGGGGTCTCTGGGACCTGGTGTGTACAAGGTTTGTTTGAGCCATCTGAGCATCTCTGGAGGATAAGGGGTTTGATTCTAAATGAGATTTTGTCCCTCCTACCATCTTGCTGGGGCTTCTCCTTTGTCCTTGGACATGGGGTAACTTTTTTTCGTGGGATCCAACATTTTCCTGTTGATGGTTGTTCAGCAGCGAGTTGTAATTTTGGAGTTCTCACAGGAGAAGATGACTCCATGCCCTTCTACTCCACCATATTGGATAAAAGACCTCAAGTTGTGTTTGTATGACAGGAACAAGACTGACTAACCACAAGAAAACTGATGCAAACCTATTTAGCTCCACATGTAGGACTGAGGTTGCCCACAGATCATTACCATCTCATTATAATAGTGAGATCTCTGCCCGTTTGCGCCATGGTGGGAAGGCTTTGGACCTGGACACCAATGGGCTATGAGAGGGCAGAAAAAGAGATGGCCTTCCAGTTACAAGAAGATCACAGTCTTTTCACAGAAAAGCTATATATATATATATATATACACCTCCCCTTCATTAACCTTGCCTTTAAAATATTGCTTTGATTGTCCCCAATGAGGAGAAGCTGGTTTGCAAACTAAGTTCCTGTCTTTGCGTTGTCTGGTCAGTGAAAGAAGCTTGCACTGTTTCAGTCTAAGCAGTGGTTTGGTTGCTGGTTATGTGACCCCAAACAGGAAAAGAACCTTCCCCATTGAGTCAGGTGGTATTGTCTGAGCATTGAGTCTTGCCCAAGTTGGGATCCATACAAGCATTTTGGCAACAGACCAGGAAACTGGGATCATCATGTGAGCCTGGCGCTAGGTGAGGTTGTGATAAGCCTCAGGATGAAAAGGATTGTTTCCAAGTCTGGGAAATAAATTCTAACAGTTTATAGGAAAAACTGATTTTGAGATGCAGATTCATGTAGCCCTTGAATTTTCTTGTTGTTGCTGTTGCTGCATTGTTACTATTTATTTTGTATCCTTGTTTGCTTTCTGTGTGTGTGTATATATATATATATATTTGTTTTGGTTTGATTTCCAATGGGAAAAAAGATATTGACTTTAGGTTCTGAAATGGAAAAAACCTGGATGATTATTTTATGTTTCTAATGTAAACATATGTATTTGAACTGGAGCTAGTTCAAATATAAAAGGTCTGTCTCTATCAATTATTTCTCTTATAAAACTTAAATGCATGGAATTTAATTGACATTAATCATCAGTTCATTGAAGGTTATCCTAATTGTGAGCATAAAAGTATATTTTTAATAGATTTTTTTAAAGAAAATTATAAATTCACATGGACTTTTAAGAAATGATACTGATAGAGCACATGCACTTATCCAGTCTCCCTAATGGTGATCTCTTATAAAACTATAGTACAACACCATACGTAGTATATTTTCATTGATACAGTCAAGGTGCAGAACAACTCCATCACCAAAAGCATCTCTCATCTTGATCTTCTATAGCCACACCCATCATCATGGAACATATAAGTAGAGTTGCATGGAATAGATGCACCACACTTATTTAACCACTTATCCATTGAATGTTGTTTCTGGTTTGGGACCATTACGAAATTAGTGGTTTGGGATTAACATATACATGCTGCTGCTGCTGTTCAGTCACTCAGTGTTGTGTGACTCTTTGCAATCCCATGTACTGTAGGCTACCAGGTTCCTCTGTCCATGGGATTTTACAGGCAAGACTATTGGAGTGGGTTGCTATTTCTTCTTCATATACACTCTAATATATATATAAAACTGGAGAAGGAAATGGCAACTCACTCCAATATTCTTGCCTAGGAAATCCCACAGATAGAAGAGCCTGGTGGGCTACAGCCCATGGGATTGCAAAGAGTTGGTCACAACTAAACAACAGCAGCATACATAAAACATATACACACTACTATATATAAAATAGATAACCAACAAGGACCTATTGTATAGCACAGAGAATTATATTCAATAATTTGTAATAATCTATAAGGGAAAATAATCTGAATAAAGATCAATATATGTATATGTATAACTGAATCACTTTGTTGTACACCTGAAAATAACACAACATCATAAGGCAGCTATACACTAATTGAGAAAAACAAAAAGTGCTGTCAACATTGTGCATAGGTTTTTATGAGAGCATGCAAGTTTTTTTTTCTGGAATAAATGCTCAGGAGTACAATTGCTGATCATACGGGTTGGTCTGTTTTCTTTTCTCTTTTTTTTAATTGTTTTTGCCATACAATGACATGATATCACCATGGGTTTACATATGCTTCCCCTCCAGAACCCCCCTCCCTCCTCCCTCCCTCCCGGGAAATCTCGCTGCACCAGCCCCGAGCATCAATCCTGGGCTGGCGATTGATTAGACATATGATAATTAACATGTTTCAATGCCCTTCTCCCATATCATCCCACCCTTACCCTCATCCACAAAGTCCAC
>ML663567.1:14437921-14485226 GCA_007570785.1 Antilocapra americana | reverse complement strand
GGTCATATGGCAGGTCTATTTGCAGCTTTTTAAGGAACCTCCACACTGTTTTCCATAGTGGTTGTACTAGTTTGCATTCCCACCAACAGTGTAAGAGGGTTCCCTTTTCTCCACATCCTCTCCAGCATTTATTGCTTGTAGACTTTTGTTTTTGTTTCCTTCCTGATTCTATAAATTATTGAAATGCTTTAGGCATGCAAAAATTAAGTGTTAATTTTAAATTTTTTAAATATTTCATAAAAATAATAAAAACATAAAATTATTTGAATTAGATTATATTGTAACATTGTATATAAAGGATAAATACATTATGACCAGTGAGTTTCCATTCTCACCCCAAAACATAATAATTTAATTCATCTTATTAACTGATGGAAAAGAAACAAAAATCAACAGGAATACATTCTAAAATTCTCATAGGAAACTAAGAGAAACAGAGCTTTTTCAAACCAATAAAGGGAATTTATGGAGAAGGTACAGCTAATATTCTACTGGCCTTAGAATTAACACTCTAAAATGGGAAAAAAGTTAAATACATTTCCTTCAGAATTAGGAAAAGGCAAGGATATTCTGTCTTGCTGCTTCCATTGAACAATGGGCAAAGAGTTCCAGCTATTTGAATACAGGAAGAAAAAGAATGAAATTATATAGATAGAACAAAAAGAGAGAGATTAATGTTTACTTGTAGAAGAAATTATCATCTCTGTAGAAAATAAGGAATCCTCAAAAGAAGAACTAGAAATAATATGCGCTGCCCAAGGGCACAAGATACAATTTAAATATATGAAACCATTATTTTTATATAACCATCATCTTAAAAATTAAAAATAAAATTCAATTTAAGGTAAATACCATTTACACTACCTTTTAAATCAACATCAAAAATGAATGCATTGAAAACCATAAAACCGTGCTCAGAGAAATTTAAGAGTTACATCAATGAAGACATATCATGCTCATTTCTCAGAAGATTTTTTGACATGTTTGAAGTGTAATTTCTCCCCAAAATATTCTATAGATTCAATGAAATTCCAATTCAGTTATGCTCCTAAAGTGGAAAATAACTTAATTGTCATAGATTAGAATGACCAAAGCAATTCTAAAAAGGAAGATAAAGCTGAGTACTTTTAAAGCACCAATTTCAAGCATATTATAAAACAATGGTAGTCAGTATAGTGCAATATTAGCAAAAGGATAAGCAAGGAGTACTTGAATAAATGAAACCAAACAGAAAGTCCAGAAAATAGATGCATATATCATTTCAATGAGAGACAAAGAAACCTTTCAACAGTGGAGGCAGGACACATGGATTTCTTTATGCAAAAAAACAAACAAACTTATCAAATACAGAAACTAATTAATATAGATCATATAACCAAATTTAAGCATTAAAACTATAAAACCTTTAAAGGCAACATAGGAGAAAAGTCTCAATGATTTTGAGTTAGGCACATTTATATTTGAAAGAATACAAATTCTGGAATTATAAAAGAATTATTCATAAGGATCTCATTTAAATTTGGAAATCTGGTTAAAATAACACTTTAAAAAAGTGAAGCTACAGGGGTTTCCCTAGTGGTGCAGTGGTTAAGACTCTGTGCTTCTAATGCAGGGGGTGTGAGTTCACTCCCTGGTCAGGGAACTAAGATCCCATATGCCCCAGTGCAGCTGAAACTTTTTTTTTTATTAATTAATTATTTTAAAAAAGTTTTCTTTACATTATCGTGTTGGTTTTGCCATACATTGACATGAATCTGCCATGGGTATACATATGTTCCCCTTCCAGAACCCTCCTCCCTCCTCCCTCCGGATTCCCTCCCTCTGGGTCATCCCAGTGCACCTGCCCTGAGCATCACACCTGGGCTGGCGATTGATTTCACACATGATAAACAACATGTTTCAGTGCCGTTCTCCCATATCATCCCACCCTTGCCCTCTTCCACAGAGTCCACGAGACTGTTCTATACATCTGCATTTCTTTTGCTATCTCCCATGCAGGGTTCTCGTTACCATCTTTCTAAATTCCATATACATGCCTTAGTATACTATATTGTTGTTTTTCCTTCTGGCTTACTTCACAGTGGGCTGGCAATTGATTTCACATATGATAATTTACATATTTTAATGACATTCTCCAATATCATCCCACCCTTGTCCTCTCCCATAGAGTCCAAAAGACTGTTCTACACATCTGCGTTTCTTTTTCTGTTTTTAAAAATGAAGAAATAACAATACAGGTCACAGATCTGAAAAATTATATATATATATATATATACACATATCTATAATAATGTATTTTTTTAAAAAATACCAAAAATATTCTTACATCTCAATTGTACTTGAAGCACCTTAATAAAATCAGAGAAAAAACATGAACAGATGTTTCAAAAAAGAAGGTGGTATATGGATGTCAAATAGGAACATGAAAAAATAAAATGTAATTTAATGTCAAATAATTACATATTAAAGTAGTATAAATTTAAAAGGAATAATGGCATACAACCACACACCCATTAGAAACACAAAAATTGAAAAGAATAATAATGTTAAGTGTTGACAAGAATATGGAACAAGTCAAAATAGCATATGTTGTTGGTACTAAAGCAAGATGACTTGGCTGCTTTGGGAGAAAAAAAAATTGTTTCTTATAAAGTTAAACAAAATTATAATGTAATTGTAGTAGAGTAAAACTGACTGCTGAAAAAAAACTTTAAAAATATGAGCATCATAAATCAATAATTTTCAGGTGATATTTGTAATTTGCCCTCCTTCTGGTTGCTCAGCTACTTGGCCTCTTTCCATTCTGGGACCCTGTAAGTGATTAGAGCTTTTGTATGCTTCACTGATCTTCTGTATCATGCCAAATATTGGGGGAGGGGGTGTACACCTTGAAATGATAAATTTGACATTTGTTGGCCCTCATTCCATTCAGCCAACTTGGTCAAATGACAAGGCCTAACTAGAAAGGATGCTGAAAACATAATCTAATCATGTGCCCAGGATAAAAGGAAAAGGATTTTCATGAACTCTTGGCAGTGTGCACTACTACTATAAAATGTGCAAAATCAACTGTTTGCTTTTCTTCCCCTAGAGCCTAAATAACATCTAATTTGTTTTTTTGTATTAGAGAGTCTGTAGGAAATAACATAAATGTTTTAAATGACAAATGTCAAATTGCTGTGTTCCCTATGACCAACTGCCAATCTCTGGTAATTGTATACATTACTTTTAGTTCACAACAGATAGAATTAAAAAATAGGGAATAAAAGAATAATTCATATCATATTTTGGAATAATTCCTACTCTTAAATATTAAGAAGTCAAAAAAGGAAGAACTATGAATTGCTACCTTCAAAAAAATCAATGTAAGTATAAAAACTATGATGCAATTTTCAAAAAATTCTGTCTGATAAAATAAAAGGCAAAAATATATAAATATAGAAGCCTGGTGTGCTGCAGTCCATGTGTTAGCAAAGAGTCAGACACAAATAAGCATCTGAAAGGGACTGAACTGATAAATTTTTAAAATATTATTAAGAAATGTTATTATTTTAAATGTTAAGAGTAATCTTTTAATTAAAGTTCTTATATTGAGATACCTACACTAAGTTCACATGCAATAGCAAGAAATAATGAAGAGAGATCTCAGACATGCTTTACTCAGTTCCCCCAATGATAACATCTTACAAAATTGTAGCACAATATCACAGCCAGGGTCCTTCATGTTTCATTTTTATAATTAAATCAATTTCCACTCCTCTCTATAATTTCCTTGTAATCACTAGTCTGTCCTCCATTTCTAAAATTTTGTCAAGTATATAAATGAATAATATTTGCCACTGACTGTTTTCACTCACTATAATTTTGTCTGTATAAAAAGATACCACACTAGAGATGGCCAGCAGATACATGAAAATGTGCTCAGCATCACTAATTATCAGAGAAATACAAATCAAAACTCTAGTGAGGTAGCAGCTCACACTGGTCAGAATGGTCAATATTAAAAAGTCTACAAATAACAAATTCTGGAGAGGATGTGGAGAAATGGGAAACTTGCTGCACTGTTGTTGGGAATGTGAGCTTGTACAGCCACTATGGAAAACAGTATGGAGGTTCCTCAGAAAACTAAAACTCGAGTTGCCATATGATCCAACAATCCTATTCCTGGGCGTTTATACAGACAAAATTCTTAATTCAAAAAGATACATGTATTTCTATATTCACAACAGCACTATTCACAATAGCCAAGACATGGAGACAACCTAAATGTCCATTGACAGATGAATGGATAAGGAAGATGTGGTACATTTGTACAATGAAATATGATTCAGCCATATAAAAGAATGAAATAATGCCATTTGCAGCAAAACAAATGGACTTAATGGGCTTCCCCAGTGGCTCAGCAGGTAAAGAATCTGCCTGCAATGTAGGAGACACAGGAAATGTGGTTTTTGACTCCTGGGTCAGGAAGATCCCCTGGAGGAGGAAATGGCCACCCACTCCAGTATTCTTGTCTGAAAAAATCTCATGGACAGAGGAGCCTGGTGAGCTACAGTTCAAAAGGTCACAAAGAGTCAGACTCAACTGAGCAACTAAGCACACACAGAGGTTATCATACTAAGTGAGATAAGTCAGAAAGAGAAAGAAAAAAGCCCTTATTATATCACCTGTATGTAGAATCTAAGCTGTGATACAAATGAACATATTTATGAGACAGAATCAGAATCATGGACATAGAGAACAGACGGTGATGCCAAGGGGGAGGGAGTTGCAGGACGGATGGAGTGGGACTTTGGGATTAGCAGATATAGTATAATATATATAGAACTGAGTCCTACTGTATAGCACAGAAAGCTATATTCAATAGCTTATAATAAACCACAATGGGAAAAGGCATTAAAAATATATATACATGTGTGAATCACTTTGCTATGGAATAGTAATTACTACAACACTGTAAATCAACTATACTTCTATTAAAAAGTTACAATAAAAATTTTAAAGACAAATCAATATAGTTAAAATAAAATCTTAAATTGTTAACACAGTGGTATACTTTAAAACTACTTGAAGCACTACAAATAAAGCTAGTGGAGGTGATGGCATTCTAGCTGAGCTATTTCAAATCCTAAAAGACGATGCTGTATAAGTGCTGCACTCAATATGCCAACAAATTTGGAAAACTCAGCAATGGCCACAGGACTGGAAACTGTCAGTTTTCATTCCAATGCCAAAGAATTCTCAAACTACTGCATAATTGCACTCATCTCACACGCTAGTAAAGTAATGCTCAAAATTCTCCAAGCCAGGCTTCAGCAATACGTGAACCATGAAATTTCAGATGTTCTGGCTAGTTTTAGAAAAGGCAGAGGAACCAGAGATCAAATTGCCAACATCTGATGGATTATCAA
Organism: Antilocapra americana; assembly: GCA_007570785.1. Taxonomy (NCBI): domain Eukaryota; kingdom Metazoa; phylum Chordata; class Mammalia; order Artiodactyla; family Antilocapridae; genus Antilocapra; species Antilocapra americana. The sequence continues at coordinate 14,479,815 of ML663567.1, read as the reverse complement.
AAAAGCAAGAGAGTTCCAGAAAAACATCTCTTTCTGCCTTATTGACTATGCCAAAGCCTTTGACTGTATGGATGACAATAAACTATGGAAAATTCTGAAAGAGATGGGAATATCAGACTACCTGACCTGCCTCTTGAAAAACCTATATGCAGGTCAGGAAGCAAAAGTTAGAACTGTCCATGGAACAACAGACTGGTTCCAGATAGGAAAAGGAGTACATCAAGGTTGTATATTGTCACCCTGCTTATCTAAATTATATGTAGAGTACATCATACAAAACGCTGGACTGGAGGAAGCAGAAGCTGGAATCAAGTTTGCCAGAAGAAATATCAATAACCTCAGATATGCAGATCATACCATCCTTATGGCAGAAAGCAGAGAACTAAAGAACCTCTTGATGAACGTGAAAGAGGAGAGTGAAAAAGTTGGCTTAAAGCTCAGCATTCAGAAAACTAAGATCATGGCATCTGGTCCCATCACTTCATGGCAAATAGATGGGGAAACAGTGGAAACATGGGCTGACTTTATTTTCTGGGGCTCCAAAATTACTCCAGATGGTGATTGCAGCCATGATATTAAAAGACACTTACTCTTCGGAAATAAGGTTATGACAAACATAGACAGCATTTTAAAAAGCAGAGACACTACTTTGCCAACCATGTTCCGTCTAGTCAAGGCTGGCTTTTCCAGTAGTCATGTATGGATGTGAGAGTTGGAATATAAAGAAAGCTGAGCACTGAAGAATTGATGCTTTTGAAGTGTGGTGTTGTAGACAACTCTTGAGAGTCCCTTGGACTGCAAGGAGATCAGTCCTGGGTATTCATTGGAAAGTTTGATATTGAAGCTGAAACTCCAGTACTTTGGCCACCTGATGCAGAGAGCTGACTCATTTGAAAAGACCTTGATGCTAGGAAAGATTGAGGGCAGGAGGAGTAAAGGAAGACAGAGCATAAGATGGTTGGATGGCATCACCGACTCAATGGGCATGAGTTGGTGTTGGACAGGGAGGCCTGGCCTGCTGCAGTTCATGGGGTCGCAAAGAGTTAGACATGACTGAGTGACTGAACTGAACTGAACTGAATGGAGTCTGTATTTTAGACCTCTAATATAATCATAATAATGCCTAAGAATATGCTGCAATATAGTCCAACAAAATATGACTTGTACCTAGCAAATTGAGGCAACTCAGCAAATGTGTATCCATTTTGGAAAAGAATTTTTCTAAAAATAACTATAAGGGGCATTTCATCTAAAAAATATTAAATTAAACACATTGTCACTAATTTTGTTCAAAACCCAGATATGATGCAAATTCTAGATTTGCCAATTGTAGATATTTTCAAATAATTCAGTACAATACAGATAAAAATATGTTCAATTCTATTTTAACATGATGCTTATACATTTATGTGATGTGTACTATAAAGAATTCTTTTTTCTTTATACTATATGATAAAGTAAAATTCAACAATTAGAAATAAAAAATGTGCCTGATTGTTTTTTCATTGCCACAGCATCATTGCCAGAATGCGTGATTGCCACAGCAATCAGAGCAGAAAAAGAAATAAAAGGAATCAGATTGGAAAAGAAGAAGCAAAACTCTCACTCTTTGCAGATGACATGATCGTCTACATAGAAAACCCTAACGACTCCACCAGAAAATTTCTAGAGCTAATCAATAAATATAGTAAAGTTGCAGGATTTAAAATCAACATACAGAAATCTCTTGCATTCCTCTATACTAACAATGAGAAAACAGAAAGATAAATTAAGGAACAATTCCATTCACCATTGCAGTGTAAAGAATAATATACTTATGAGTATATCTACCTAAAGAAACAAAAGACCTATATATAAAAAGCTGTAAAACACTGGTGAAAGACATCAAAAAGGACACAAATAGATGCAGAAATATACCGTGTTCTTGGATCAGAAGAATCAATATACTGAAAATGAGTATACTACCTAAAGCAATCTATAGATTCAATGCAATCTCTATCAAACTACTAATGGTATTTTTCAGAGAACTAGAACAAATAATTTCATGATTTGTATGGAAATACAAAAAGCCTCGACTAACCAAAGCAATCTTGAGAAAGAATGGAACTGGAAGAATCAACCTGCCTGACTTTAGGCTATACTACAAATCCACAGTCATCAAGACAGTATGGTACTGGCACAAAGACAGCAATATAGATCAATGGAACAAAATAGAAAGCCCAGACATAAATCCACATACCTATGGACACCTTATCTTTGACAAAGGAGGCAAGACTATACAGTGGAGAGAAGACAATCTCTTTAACAAGTGGTACTGGGAAAACTGGTCCACCACTTGTAAAAGGATGAAACTAGAACACTTTCTAACACCATAAACAAAACTTAATTAAAAATAGATTAAAGATCTAAACCTAAGACCAGAAACTATAAGACTCCTAGAAGAAAACATCAGTAAAGAACTCTTCAACATAAACCACAGCAGGATTCTCTATGACCCATCTCCAAGAATATTGGAAATAAAAGCAGGAATAAACAAATGGGACCTAATTAAAATTAAAAGCACCTGCACAACAAAGGAAACTAAAAGCAAGATGAAAAAACAGCCTTCAGAATGAGAGAAAATAATAACAAATGAAGCAACGAACAAAGAATTAATCTCAAAAATATACAAGCAACTCCTGCAGCTAAATTCCAGAAAAATAAAAGACCCAATCAAAGAGTGGGCCAAAGAACTAAACAAACATTTCTTCAAAGAAGACATACAGATGGCTAACAAACATGTGAAAAGATGCTCAACATCATTCATTATCAGAGAAATGCAAATCAAAACCACAATGAGGTACCACTTCACGCCAGTCAGAATGGCTGCTATCCAAAAGTCTACAAGCAATAAATGCTGGAGAGGATGTGGAGAAAAGGGAACCCTCTTACACTGTTGGTGGGAATGCAAACTAGTACAGCCACTATGGAAAACAGTGTGGAGGTTCCTTAAAAAGCTGCAAATAGTCCTGCCATATGACCCAGCAATCCCACTGCTGGGCATATACACCGAGGAAACCAGAATTGAAAGAGCCACGTGTACCCCAATGTTCATCGCTGCATTGTTTACAATAGCCAGGACATGGAAGCAATGATGCCCATCAACTGACGAATGGATAAGAAAGCTGTGGTACATATACATAATGGAATATTACTCAGCCATTAAAAGGAATACACTTGAATCAGTTCTAATGAGGTGGATGAAACTGGAGCCTATTATACAGACTGAAGTAAGCCAGAAAGAAAAACACCAATACAGTATACTAATGCATATATATGAGATTTAGAAAGATGGTAACGATAACCCCGTATGCGAGACAGCAAAAGAGACACAGATGTATAGCACAGTCTTATGGGCTCTATGGGAGAGGGCGAGGGCAGGATGATATGGAAGAATGGCATTTAAACATGTTAATTATCATATGTGAAACGAATCATCAGTCCAGGTTCAACGCATGATACAAGGTGCTCGGGGCTGCTGCACTGGAATGACCCTGAGGGTTGGGATAGGGAGGGAGGTGGGAGGGGGTTTATGGATGGGGAACACTTGTACACCCATGGCGGATTCATGTCAATGTATGGCAAAACCAAAAAAAAAAAAATAATGCATCATTCAAAGGAATACATATTTATAGGAAAGAAAATACAAATATCATTTTGATAGGTTATATTTACTGTCTGTTGTTTTATGCAAGATAGATTAAAAACACAAAGTACTTAACTTCATACAAAATATTTGCTTAATCTTTGATAAAAGTTAATTATCACAGGAAAAAACTGAATTTAAGATGTCTAGGTGAATCAAATAAAATATTAAAAACAAAATTAAGCTGATAATGCTCAGTACATTTTTCTGAATTTCAATTCAGATGTTAAGTATGCAGTTATTTCCATTAATAGCAGTTTTGTAGATGACCTTACTCAAGATCTCTGATCTGGCAAGTTTATTTCAAAGAATAATAGCAACTTAACACATTAAATAAATGGTTCTCATAGTTGAAAATAAAGACATAGTGAACATTGCTAATATATACTTTATACTTGTATAATATGTACTTTATACTTGCCAAAGTATAAAGTATAAATATATACTTCATACTTGCCAAAACTGTATGCATTTTTGGTAAAAACAAACAAACAAACAAAAAACACAAAAAAACCTGGTATAATTTCTAAAGAAATAACATGACAAAGAAGTCTATAATTTTAATTCTTTTTTCATACAATTATGGGGCATTAAAAATGTTTTTTCTTGTAATAGTCTAATCTCTGATATTAAAATTAATCAGTTCAAGGACTTAAAGGTTTTTCAAGAATAAAAATAAAAACAAAGTAACAAAAAGAAAAATGTTTTATTTTCCTCAAAGACATCTCTTCAGTAGGTGTCAGCAGGAAGGAAGTAATCTTCCTTTACTCTTCCAGCGAAACTGTGACCTGTGGAGTTAACGGAAGGTAAAAACTAACAGAAATTCTTGAACTTGTGTTATAGAATAATAGACAAGGGATCAGCTTGTTAAAATCCATTTGCTTCTTAATCAGTTCAATTCAGTTCAGTGGCTCAGTTGTGTCTGACTCTTTGTGACCCATAAGCTGCAGCACACCAGGCCTCCCTGTACAGCACCAACTCCTAGAGCCCACCAAAACTCATGTCTGTTGAGTCGGTGATGCCATCCAACCATCTCATCCTCTGTCGTCCCCTACTCCTCCTGTCCTCAATCTTTCCCAGCATCAGGGTCTTTTCCAATGAGTCACCTCTTCACATCAGGTGGCCAAAGTATTGGAGTTTCAGCTTCAACATCAGATCTACTAATGAACACCCAGGACTGATCTCCTTTAGGATGGACTGGTTGGATCTCCTTGCAGTCCAAGGGACTCTCAAGAGTCTTCTCCAACACCGCAGTTCAAAAGCATCAATTCTACAGCACTCAACTTTCTTTAAAGTCCAACTCTCACATCCATTCATGACTACTGGAAAAACCATAGCTTTGACTAGAAGGACTTTGTTGGCAAAGTAATGTCTCTGCTTTTTAATATGCTGACTGCTTGGTCACAGCCTTTCTTCCAAGGAGCAAGTGTCTTTTAATTTCATGGCTGCAGTCACCATCTACAGTGATTTTGGAGCCCAGAAAGAGAAATTTTGTCACTGTTTCCATTGTTTTCACATCTATTTGCTATGAAGTGATGGGACCAGGGGCCATGATCTTCATTTTCTGAATGTTGAGTTTTAAACCAATTTTTTTCACTCTTCTCTTTCACTTTCACCAAAATATTCTTTAGTTCTTCTTTGCTTCCTGCCATAAAGATGGTGAAATCTCCATATCTGAGATTATGGATATTACTCCTGGCAATCTTGATTCCAGCTTCTGCTTCATCCAGTCTGGCATTTCTCATGATGTACTCTGCATATAAGTTAAATAAGCAGGGCAACAGTATACAGCCTTGACATACTCCTTTATTGATTTGGAACCAGTCTGTAGTTCCATGTCCAGTTCTAACTGTTGTTTCTTGACCTGCATACAGATTTCTCAGAAGGCAGGTCAGATGGTCCAGTATTTCCATCTCTTTAAGAATTTTCCACTATTTGTTTGTGATCCACACAGTGAAAGTCTATGGTGTAGTCAATAAAGCAGAAGTAGATGTTTTTCTGGAACTCTCTTGCTTTTTCGGTGATCCAACAGATGTTGGCAATTTGATCTCTGGTTCCACTACCTTTTCTAAATCTAGCTTGAACTTCACAGATCACATACTGTTGAAGCCTGGCTTGGAGAATTTTAAGCATTACTTTGCTAGTTTGTAAGATGAGTGCAATTGTGTGGTAATTTGGACATTAATTGGCATTGCCTTTTTCTGTGAGTGGAATGAAAACTGACCTTTACCAGCCCTACAGCCACCGCTGAGTTTTCCAAATTTGCTGGCATATTGAGTACAGTAGTTTCACAGCATCATCTTTTAGTATTTGAAATAGCTCAGCTGGAATTCCATCGCCTTCATTAGCTTTGTTTGTAGTGATGCTTCCTAAGGCCCACTTGACTTCTCACTCCAGGATGTCAGGCTCTAGGTGAGTGATCACACCATCGTGGTTGTCTGGGTCATGAATATTTTATTGTATAGTTCTTCTGTGTATTCTTGCCACCTCTTCTTAATATCGTCTGCTTCTGTTGGGTCCATACCATTTCTGTCCTTCTTTGTGCCCATCTTTGTATGAAATGTTCCCTTGGCATATCTAATTTTCTTGTAGAGATCTCTAGTCCTTTCCATTCTATTGTTTTCCCCTATTTCTTTGCATTGATCACTGAGGAAGGCTTTCTTATCTCTCCTTGCTATTCTTTGGAAGTCTGCAGTCAAATGGGTTTATCTTTCTTTTTCTCCTTTGCCTTTAGCTTCTTTTCTTTTCATGGCTATTTGTAAGGCCTCCTCAGAAAACCATTTGGCCTTTTTGCATTTCTTCTTCTTGGGGATGCTTTTGGTCACCACCTCCTGTACAATATCATGAACCTCTGTCCATAGTTCTTCAGGAATGTCTATCAGAGCTAATCCCTTGAATCTATTTGTCACTTTCACTGTATAATTGTAATGGATTTGATTTAAGTCATATCTGAATGGCCTAGTGGCTTTCCCTACTTGCCTCAAGTTAGGTCTGAATTTGGCAATAAGGGGTACATGATCTGAACCACAGTCAGCTCCTAGTCTTGTTTTTGCTGACTGTATAGCGCTTCTCCATCTTTGGCTGCAAAGAATACAATCAATCTGATTTTGGTATTGACCATCTGGTGACGTCCATATGTAGAGTCTTCTCTTGTGTTGTTGGAAAAGGGTGTTTTCTATGACCAATGCTTTCTCTTGGCAATACCCTGTCAGCCTTTGCCCTGCTTCATTTTGTACTCCAAGGGCAAATCTGCTTATTACTCCAGGTAACTCTTCACTTCCTACTTTGCATTCCTGTCTCCTATAATGAAAATGACCATTTTTGTGCGTTAGTTCTGGAAGGTCATGTTGGTTTACATACAGCTGTTCAACATCAGCTTCTTTAGGATTACTTGTCAGGAAATAGACATGGATTACCATGATATTTTATGGCTTGCCTTGGAAATGAACAGAGATCAAACATTCTGTCATTTTGAGACTGCATCCAAGTACTGCATTTCAGACTATTTTATGAATGCTACTCCATTTCTTCTAAGAGATTCTTTTGCACAGTAGTTATTATAATGGTCATCTGAGTTAAGTTCACCCATTCCAGTCCATTTATTTCACTGATTCCTAAAATGTCGATGTTCACTCTTGTTATCTCCTGTTTGGCCACTTCTAATTTACCTTGATTCATGGACCTAACATTCCAAGTTCCTATGCAGTATTGCTCTTTACAGATTGAACTTTACTTCCATCAACAGTCACATCCACAACCAGGTGTTGTTTTTGCTTTAGCTTCGTTTCTTCATTCTTTCTGGAGTTATTTCTCCACTGATCTCCAGTGGCATATTGGGCATCTACTGACCAGGGGAATTCATCTTTCAATGTCCTATTGTTTTGCCTTTTCACACTGTCCATGAGGCTCTCAAGGCAAGAATACTGAAGTGGCTTGCCTTTCCCTTCTCCAGTGGACCACATTTTGTTATAACTCTCCGCCATGACCTGTCCATCTTGAGTGGCCCTCCTTTTCATGGCTCACAGTCTCATTGAGTACACAAGACTGTGGTCCATGTGATCAGTTTGGTTAGTTTTCTATGATTGTGGTTTTCATTATGCCTACCCTCTGGTGGAGAAGGATAAGAGGCTGATGGAATGCTCCTTATGGGAGAGACTAACTCAGGGGGAACCTGGGTCTTGTTCTGATGGCCGGGCCATGCGCAGTAAATCTTTAATCCAATTTTCTGTTGATGGGTGGGGTTTGTCCTTCTCTGTTTGACCTGAGGCCAAACTATGGTGGAGGTAATGAAGATAATGGTGACCTCCTGCAAAAGGTCCCATGCAGGCACTGCTGCAGTCAGTGCCCCCGGCCCCACAGCAGGCCACTGTTGACCCATGCCTCCACCAGAGACTCCTGGACACTCATGGGCAAGTCTGAGTCAGTCTATTTTGTGATCACTGTTCCTTTCTTCTGGGTCCTGGAGTACACAAGGCTCTGTTTGTGCCCTCCAAGAGTCTGTTTCCCCAGTCCTGTGTCCATTCTGAGGGCTCTCTGGTGGAGTTAATGGCGACCTCCTCCAAGAGGACTTATGGCTTACCCAGGTCTGATGCACCCAGAGTCTGTTCCCCTGAAGCAGGCCACTGCTGACCCATACCTTCATAGGAAACACTCAAACATAGTTTTAGCTCAGTCTCTGTGGAGTCTCTGGGTCCTGGTGCACACAAGGTTTTATTGAGCATTCTGAGTGTGGCGGGTAAGGGGTTTGATTCTAAATTTGGTTTTGCCCCTCTTACTGTATTGCTTGGGCTTCTCCTTTGACCTTGGACGTGGGGACTTGTGTAGATGTCCATAAATAGCCTTTTGACTTCAAGAGCTTGAAAACTCCACCTTCAGATAATGCTAAGAGAATTCATTCTGAAAATGCAGAGGCATGGAACTGAGATGCATCTGTGTAACAAACTGACTACCTCACTTTCCCCCTCTCTCCAACCATCTTTTCCACTCAAGACTATCATGCTTATTCCATAAATATCCAATCTCCCTTGCTTTTTGGAAGGCAGGTATGAAAACTATTCTCCAGTTAAAAGTTGTTTAATTTTAACTTTTATTTTACATTGGAGTATAGTAGATTAATAATATTGTGTTAGTTTAAGGTGTATAGCAAATTAATTAGTTACATATATACATGTATCTATTGTTTATTAAATTCTTTTCCAATTTAGATTATGAAAATTGTTGAGGGTTGTTTTAAGATAAAATACTAGCAAATGTTGTACAGCATATACACAACTATGTAAGGAATTCTGAGGTAAAACATAGTCATTTTTGGTGGCTGTGTGTTTTAAAGACTTAATGGAAAAGTTAATTATGAAGTAAACATAGGATTTGGACATTAAGGACAAAGTATGTTCCAGGTAAGCAAAATAGCATGGTGATGGGAAAAAAAGAAGATATATTGAATTGAGAGAAGAGATAAGGGTGTGTTAGGTTTTGAAACAGAATGAATATAAAAATGAAACAGCTCAAGTTTCAGAGTTTGTATTTGATATGGTAAATAATTAGGTGAAATTAGGTCCTTACATACGAAATGATACAATGATGCAAAATGACACAAAAATTGTGGTGACTGTCCAATTATCAGATTTTCTGGTGATTGATTTCATAAATAAATAAAGTACTGAACTTAGAGATAATTTGAATGCCTTCTTCTTTGCTATCTATGCTGTTTCTGCTATCTATGTGCTAATTTTGTTTTATATAAGTTAATTAGTAAAGTTTCCCATAAAATAAAGTTATGGCATCTAATTCTGTGGAAATCTGGGTTTTCAGCTATTGCATTTTTGCCTTTAGAACAGGACAACAGATCATCAAACAACAAAATAATAATGAGTTCTGTTACCTAGTTTCTGCCAAGGTTTGCTTTATTTCAAAATTCTTCCTGATTACATAGAGTTCTTCACAGGATGAACCATCTGGCAGTTTCTCCAAATGTCTCATTGGGATGATGGCAGAAAATAAGAACAGAGCCAATTCTCAGAGAAAACAAAGGAAGACTGTCTAGATTGCAATGGCAGATTTTACATCAATGCCAAGAATCTCTGCATAGATGGCAGGTAGAATATTACCACTGAAATTTAACTTAACTATTAAGGGACATCTTACTCTAAGCTTACTAACTGAAATTTGCAAGTCACCATCATCTACAAAATTAAGAAGTTTTTCAACCATATACTGATTTGCAAAATAATTTTTATATTAATTATGTACCATTAAATTTTAGTAAGTTCATTTTAGGAAATAAAAGCATAGGATGATTAATCTTACCTGTCAAATGTGGGTTTAAAAAGGCATATCACTAGGACAATGTAAGAATAGACATGAAATATTGAAATAAATCTACTATTTCATTTATAGATAAATTATCTTTAAAAAGCTTTGGTAATGAAATTAAAATATGACTTTTAAAAAGAAGCTCAAAAGAGTACAATGTATATTTCATCCTATAAACTCATTAATAAGTAAATAGAAATAATCTATTTTTCTCCAATTCAAGTATTGAATTAAGTTTTAGTAGTTATGTTTTATTTTCTTTTTACTAATTCACATTCAAGAATTTTATTCACTCTTCATTCATCAGATGTTTATTAATATCTGCTATTGTTAAGTTATTGGGGATCTACTGGAAATGTAAAGAATAACAAAATAGATTCCAAAAATTGGAATTTTTAGAAACCAATATGGAAGACAGAGAGCTAAATAAATTACATGAAAATATTAGATTCTTTCCATCTGGGATAGAAAATATATTTATATTACAATTTTCTTCAGTTCTGGTTAGATTTGTCCATGAGCAGGCAATTGCAACTAGAATTGTTTAAATCCTTGATTTCTTAGCTACTTAGTTTTTTTAAGATGCATATTAACACATTCTACTATACCCAAGGCTTCCCTGATAGCTTTGTTGGTAAATAATCTGCCTACAATGCAGGAGACTCCAGTTTGATTCCTGGGTCAGAAAGATCTGCTGGAGAAAGGACAGGCTACTCACTCTAGTATTCTTGGGCTTCCCTTGTGGCTCAGCTGGTAAAGAATCTGCCTGCAAGCCTGAGACCTGGGTTTGATCTTTGGGTTGGGAAAATCTCCTGGAGAAGGAAATTCTGACTTGGAGAATTCCATGAAGTGTATAGTCCTTGGGGTTAAGACTGGGATACAACTGAACATATTTCACTTGGGCTTTCCTGGTGGCTCAGTTCGTAAATAATCTGCCTGCAATGCAGGAGACCTGGATTCAATCCCCAGGTTGGGAATATCCCCTGGAGAAGAAAATGGCAACCTATTCCAGTACTCTTGCCTGAAGAATTTCATAGACAGAGGAGCGAAACAGGCTGAAGTCCATGGAATTGCAAAATCAGACACAACTGTGTGATTAACTTTCACTTTTTCACTTCCAGCATACCCAAAGCTCTTTGAGACTAGTGTTGTACCATAGAGCTTATGCTCAATTAATGACTTTTTAACAAATATTAATAAAAAATAGCTTTTTTAGTATGTCACCTATTTCTCTTATTAATTATATATATTCCCATTTCATGGTAGCATTGGGAGAACTAAGAGCAATATTAGCTCTGAGCTTCAATATCTAGCTTGCTTATTACTGTCCCAGGTACCTTCTATTTCTCCTCACTGCCATATTCAGGGAAGAGGGGGAGGGTGTCCTTGTGGTAATAGATGGCTGTAAGTGTTCCACAAATTATACTGATATGTGATAAACCCAGAGAATGTTACCTATTATTATATTGTTTCACTTTAGAAAAAGTACATGTTCCCAGAATCTCCTCCTTAGATTGAATTTCATGTCTTGTTGATCAGGACTTTGCCATAGCAGCCTCCATAATCCTCTCATTTATGGGGTTTACCTAGGTAAACCTCTTTACCTTACAAAGTCAAGTGGGCCTTAGGAAGCATCACTGGGAGCAAAGCTAGTGGAGGTGATGGGCTTCCAGTTGAGCTATTTCAAATCTTAAAAGATGATGCTGTGAAAGTACGCACTCAATATGCCAGAAAATTTGGAAAACTCAGCAGTGGCCACAGGACTGGAAAAGATCAGTTTTCATTCCAATCCCAAAGAAAGGCAATGTCAAAGAATGTTCAAACTATGGCACAATTGCATTTATCTCACACACTAGCAAAGTAATTCTCAAAATTCTCCGAGCCAGGCTTCATCAGTACGTGAACCGTGAACTTCCAGATGTTCAAGTTCAATTTAAAAGAGGCAGAGAAACCAGAGATCAAATTGTCAACATCTGTTGGATCATTGAAAAAGCAAGGGAGTTCCAGAAAAACATCTACTTCTGCTTTACTGACTATGCCAAAGCCTTTGACTGTGTGGATCACAACAAACTGCAGAAAATACTTCAAGAGATGGGAATACCAGACCATCTTACCAGCCTCATGAGAAGTCTGTATGCAAGTCAAGAAGCAACAGTTAGAACTGGATATGGAACAACAGACTGGTTCCAAATTAGGAAAGGAGTACAAGGCTGTATACTGTTGCCCTGCTTATTTAACTTATATGCAGAGTACATCATGCGAAATGATGAACTGGATAAAGCACAAGCTGAAATAAAGATTGCCAGGAGAAGCATCAGTAACCTCATATATGCAGAATGACACCACCCATATGGCAGAAAGCAAAGAAGAGCTAAAGAACCTCTTGATGAGAGTGAAAGAGGAGAGTGAAAAAGCTTACTTAAAACTCAGCATTTAGAAAATGAAGATCATGGCATCTGGTCCCATCACTTCATGGCAAATAGATGGGAAAACAATGGAAACAGTGACAGACTTTATTTTTTTGGTCTCTAAAATCACTGCAGATGGTGACTGCAGCCATGAAATTAAAAAATTCTTGATTCTTGGAAGAAAAGCTGTGACCAACCTAGACAGCATATTAAAAAACAGAGACATTTCTGACAAAAGTCCTTCTAGTCTAAGCTATGGTTTTTCTAGTAGTCATGTATGGATATGAGAGTTAGCTAAAAGAAAAGCTGATTGCTTAAGAACTGATGGTTTTGAACTGTGGTGTCGGAAAAGACTCTTGAGAGTCCTTAGACTGCAAGGAGATTGAACCAGCCAATCCTATAGGAAATCAGTCCTGAATATTTATTGGATGGACTGATGCTGAAGCTCCAATACTTTTGCCACCTGATGTGAAGAACTGACTCACTGGAAAAGATCCTGATGCTGGGAAGGATTGAAGGCAGGAGGAGAAGGGGACTAGAGGATCAGATGGTAGGATGGCATCACCAACTCAATGAACATGAGTTTGAGCAAGCTCCAGGAGTTGGTGAAGGACAGGGAAGCCTAGAGTGCTGCAATCCATGGGGTCACAAAGAGTCAGGTACAACTGAGTGACTGAACTGAACTTACCTAGGTAACCCAGATTCTTAGATTTATAATTTGGGATGATATGCATGTTTGAGATTCAATTGTTTTGACTCATTCTGAGTTACATTTGAATCATTTTGACTGATTCAGAGATATGAAGACTGAATATTTTCACAGTAAGAAATTCATTCTTACAGAATTGATGTGCAGAAGCTTGGCCCATCATATTTTAAACATAAAGACGGAATAGTTTGCATCTGGATACAACAGAGGGCTTCCAAGTTGGTGCTAGCAGTAAAGAATTCACCTGCCATTACATGAGACACCAGAGATGCAGCTTATATCTCTGGGTCAGGAATCCCTTGGAGTAGGAAATGGCAACCCACTCTAGTATTCTTGCCTGAAAAAGTCCATAGACAGAGGATCCTTGTGGTCTCAAAGAGTGGGATACAACTCAGCACACACCCATACCCACACACAACATAATGGATATTAAATACTTAGAGACTCCAGTAGCCCCATTTACTCAAAACAGAAAAAGCCTCTGGAAGAAAAAGGTAGAAACACCAGTGTTTTTAAGTTTCCAATTGGGAACTGGGACAACATGGAGAGACAGTGAGTTAAAGTCTCATAAGGTTTTGAGAGATAGAGATTTCTAATGCAAACACTGTTGAAACCTATTGCATAATGAAGAGTTTTGCATCAGAAACAAGAGTGGTGCATGAGATCAGTGATGGTAGGAAAAGAGAAAATGAACATAATTACATGTGAACAGTGCTTCCATTCAGTTCAGTTCAGTCGCTCAGTCGTGTCCGACTCTTTGTGACCCCATGAATCGCAGCACACCAGGCGTCCCTGTCCACCAACTCCCGGAGTCTACCCAAACCCATGGCCAATGAGTCAGTGATGCCAATTCAGCCATGTCATCCCCTTCTCCTCCTGTCCCCAGTCCTTCCCAGCATTTGGGTCTTTTCCAATGAGTCAACTCTTCATATGAGGTGGCCAAAGTATTGGAGTTTCAGCTTCAACATCAGCCCTTCCAATGAACACCTAGGACTGATCTTTAGGATGGACTGGTTGGATTTTCTTGCAGTCCAAGGGACTCTCAAGAGTCTTCTCCAACACCACACTTCAAAAGCATCAGTTCTTCAGTGCTCAGCTTTCTTCACCATCCAACTCTCATATCCATACATAACTACTGGAAAAACCATAGCCTTGACTAAACGAATCTTTGTTGACAAAGTAATGTATCTGCTTTTAAATATGCTGTCTAGGTTGGTCATAACTTTCCTTCCAAGGAGTAAACATCTTTTAATTTCATGGATGAAATCACCATCTTCAGTGATTTTGGAGCCCCCCCAAATAAAGCCTGACACTATTTCCTCATCTATTTCCCATGAAGTGTTGGGACCAAATGCCATGATCCTAGTTTTCTCAATGTTGAGCTTTAAGCTAACTTTTTCACTCTCCTCTTTCATTTTCTTCAAGAGGCTTTTTAGTTCTTCTTTACTTTCTGCCATAACAGTGCTTAGAGGTTGAATATAATTCAGGAAATTTAGTAAATTCAGGCAAAGCCAGAAAGATTATTGACTATGAAAGACAAAAATTATCTTTCATAATTTTTGGCCTGGCAAAATATGAGCTATCAAGACAATTTATGAAGCAGTTTTTTAAGGAATAGCAATGGACTTGATTTTGGAAATATTGGCATTACTGTGTCATTTAGACACAATTGTTTAATCAATGAATACAATACAGCCATAAAAATGACTATGATTCACGACATTTAATTGACTAACAGTTACTCCAGTAGTGTATATTCTAGATTGTTGTTTTTATTTAGTATTTCAGTCATGTGTAACCCCATGGACTATAGCCTGCCAGGTTTCTCTGTTCATCTGATTTTCCTGGCAAGAATACTGGAGTGGTTTGCTATTTCCTTTTCCAGTATTTCAGGTCACATGGATGCAAATATTTCTTTTTAGTAATGAAAGAAATTCCTTTAAAATCAGAGACACACACACATAACACAGGCACACAGACATTTAATGTTTACTATATGACGTATGGAAGATACTATTTCTTCCTAGTTGTTTGTAAAACAGGATGCTATTTCACTTGTTTTCTAAGATGAAATTTCTTATTTGATGTTAGCCTGTCAGTTGATTGCACTTCATATGACTATAAAAATTGCCAATAACCTTATATAACTGACTTTTTCCCATGAATAACCAAAGTCTATTGAAATTTGCAGCTGTTTTTAAAATGGATACATACAACTACTGATTTTAGAATCACAGTACCTTAGCAGAATAAAGATATTTCATCACTCTTTTGAGGTTGGGCTCCCTAAATCTTTGAGGGATTGAAGTAAACTTGTTTATGGGACAATTCACTTCATCTGACTCCTGTGAAAGAGTTTATATTAACTTGAGAATTAATCCATGCTGTCTCCTTTTCTTCTTATTCTTCAACTACAACCTTTGACAAGCTAGCCCTCACAGGCCACTGTTGAAGAATTAAGAATGAAAAGCTAAAAGATGATTGTTTCTTATTAATAATACCCTGTTTTCCCCTTCATTCTCCTTAAATTCAATTATTCAAATCATTGCCCAAATATTCCTTTAAAATTCTAACAGACCATACTCATGCATCTTCTAACACTCTCCTCAAAGTTCTTACCAGAGTCTGAAACTTTCCCTTCTTACCCTTTTACTTGCTCACAGAGATCAAGACTCCAGCCTTTGGGAGATGCTTCTGGTATACCAATCCTATTATTGCCTCCAGGCTTTTTCATTTGCTATATATCCGCTTCTATTCCACAGTCACATGATCCTCTTGCTGCCTTCATTCATGTTTCTATCCAATTGTCTTCTCAGAAAGGACTCTCTGACTCTTCAGAGTAGCAATCCCTACCATTATTTCCATCTTGCTATTTATCATGATTGTCCAAGCAATTAATTGATTATATCATTGTGAAATTATTGATCTATTTTCTTTTCTCTTTCCTACTAGAGTGTAAGTTCTATGAGGTTGAAATTTTTATAGGTTTAATACACTGCTATACCCCTAGTAACTTAAATAATATCTAGTATAGAGAATATGTCTGGGAATATATAACTAAGTAAAAGGAATGGTAAGCTCTATCCTGTGAGTTAAAAATGGTTAGTGGGGACAATAGGTAGTATATTGGTCCGCTAGGGATGCCTTAGCAAAATACCATTGCTGGGTGGTGTAAGCAACAGAAATTTAGCAAAATACCATTGCTGGGTGGTGTAAGCAACAGAAATTTAGCAAAATACCATACCTGGGTGGTATAAGCAACAGAAATTCATTTTCTCAGTCTTCTGCATGTTAGAAGCCCAAGATCAAGATGCTAAAGAGTTTGTTTTCTAATGAGGACACTCTTCCTCCTTACTGACAGTTGCCTTCCTGCTGTGATCTCACAGGGAGAGAGACTTGGAGTCTCTGAGTCTTCTTAAAAGGAGACCAGCTCAATAGGATAAGGACACTATTCTTATAGGCTCATTTAAACTTAACTATCTTCTAAAAGCCCTATCCCCAAATACAATCACATTTGAGGTTAGGATTTCAAAAAATAATTCTGAAGACAAACAATTTAGTCCATATCAGGTAGCAAAAAAATATTTTAAAAAATAAAGCAAAAATCATATGAAGGAGGACTTTTATTTAGTTGAAAGTTTGAATTTTACCTTAGGTGGTGCTCTAGTAGGGCTTCCAAGGTGGTAAGGAACCCACCTGCCAATATAGGAGACATAAGAGATGCAGATTTATTCCCAGAGTGGGGAAGATCCTCTGGAGGAGTGCATGGCAACCCACTCCAATGCTCTTGCCTGGAGAATCCCATGGACAGAGGAGCCTAGCAGGCTATATAAACAGGGTCACAAAGAGTCAAACATGACTGAAGCAACTTTGCACTCACATATTGCTTTAGTCCTCTATTATTCATTATGTTCTATTAACACTATACTAGATAAATAGCTAATCTGCTTGATTTCTTCTACATTAAATCTTTTTTTTTCATATTTTTCCTTTATCATCATTTTTCTTTCTTATATTACCTGACTCAGAAGACTTTCCTACAGTTGAATTTTAGACATCAAATATTCTAATGTATTTAAGATCATCTGAATGATAAATCATAATTACTTGAAAAGTGTGGCTTAATTTCTTTAGAAAAGTGCTCTTCTTGCTATTTACCATTTTTACAGTTAAATAACGACAAATAACATGCTTGATGTGGAGGAGACTATTTCAAATTAAAAACTAAAATAGAAGATAAAAGCATAAACTTTCAGTTACAATATGGCTAAGGTCAGAGAATCTAGTGTATAATTGGAGACTACAGTTGCTAATATGATATTGTATAAGTGAAATTTGTTAACACAATAGAACTTAAATATTCTCACACAGAAAAAGGAAATATGTAGGGTCATGGATGTGTTAATTAACTTGATGGGAGGGATTCTTTTCACAATGTAGACATGTATCAAATCATCATGTGTATAGTTTAAATACCTTACAGTTGTATTTGTCAATTATACCACTGCAAAGGTGGGGAAATATTTTAAAAGCATATTAAAACTAAAACAATAAATGTGAGATGACTGGACTTGTGCTCTATGTATACATGGAAGAGAAATATTAAGCAACTCAATGATTACCCACAGATTGCTCTCAGTTACATCAGATACACTTGCTAAGGCAGGAGACACAGGTTCAATTCCTGGTTCGGGAAGATCCTCTGGAGAAGGAAATGGCAATCCACTCCAGTATTCTGGCCTGGGAAATCCCATGGACAGAGGAACATGTTAGATTACAGTCTGAGGCATCGCAAAGAGCCAGACACAAATTCGACATCAACTACAACATCAGATTTAGGCCAAGAGAAAAATGTATAAAATTAAGCTTGTCTACATATGTCATCTTAAGCCCAAATTACAGTATAAAGGAGAAAAGAAAAAATAATTTATAAAAGGATTCTATTTTGATGCATACATGTTGGAAAAGAATACACAAGAAATTATGATGATGATCACAGATGCTCACACTTATAGAATGTATCACTGTAAATGCAATAACCATGAATGCATTCTTACATAGACACTTTTTAACTGTATCTCAACATCCATGGCATTAAAATATCTTTTGAAGTAGTGAATACTTCTCAATAAAGTTCCAATGGAACAAATTACACTTTTTCTCAATTTACATGGTGTTTGCATTCTTGGAAAGCTTATGGTGTCTAAAACTATGCAGAAAGCTTTTCTGTTTATGTATAAAATGAAATCACCTCTAAGCTCAAATAATTATAAAGAGATGCTTCACATACATGACATTCTAAAGTCAAGTAAGACACAGGGTGATATTTAATTACACAACTGTCACAGGCACTGCAGGGAAGCATGATATCTGGCCTACAGTCATTGAATGTCAGTGGCACTCCTTAGTCACTGTTACAACTAAAACATCCTCGGACCTTTGCAAATAATCTGCAGTAGAGTGTGGAACTGCATCTCTCTATCCCAGCAACTGAAAACTACTGAAATGCAGTCACTGAAGTAGTCAAATCAATTTTCTCTTGTAGCCCATACCAGTTTTTTGAAACATTCATTTCTAACAGTCTTGATTCATCTGTGATTATAATTCTTTTTTTTTCTGACTTTTTTCTCCTTTATTTATTCATTTATTTTTTACTTTATAATATTGTATTGGTTTTGCCATACATTGACATGAATCCACCATGGCTGTACATGTGTTCCCCATCCAGAGCCTCCCTCCCACCTCCTTCCCCATCCCATCCCTCTGGGTCATCCCGGTGCACCAGCCCCAAGCACTTTGTATCATGCATTGAACCTGGACTGGTGATTCATTTCACGTATGATAATTTACATGTTTCAGTGTGATCATAATTTTTAAATGCATTCATTCACACCACTCCTCCATTCATTTAATTAAATATTTATTAAGCACATGCTACTCTATTAATCCATAGGGATATTTTTAGACCAAAAAAAAGGAGGATAAAACACGCAAACAAAAATGAGTTCTTCTCTTAATGAGAGTTACACTCTAATTAAGTACAGAGAGTATTGGCCTGTAATTTTAATTAAAAGTTCTCAAAGCTTTTAATTTTAAAGCTCTCAAAGCAACAATTATTCAACATAGATAGAACTGTTTTTACCTGCACTACTGACCCTCATCCCCTATCCTCATACCCCCAAAGCTATCACTGAATAAATTCAAGGTAGCAATAATGACAGTGGCTTCCAGCTTTTGGCTACTGTTGGTTGTAAGCAGACAGACCAGTATAATAAAAGGGGAGTTTCTGTGGGTTTTTTTTTTTTTTTTTAAGATTTATTTATTTATTTTTGGCTGCACTGGGTCTTCATTGATGCACACAGGCTTTCTCTAGTTGCTAAAAGTGGGGGCTACTCTTCGTTGAGGAGCATGGGCTTCTGCTTGTGGTGGCTTCTCTTGTTCAGAGCATGGGCTCCAGGCACATGGGCTTCAGTAGTTCCAGCTCATGGGCTCAGTAGCTGTGGCTTGTGAACCTAGTTGCTCTGCGGCCTGTGGAATCTTCCCAAACTAGTGGCTGAACCCATATCCCCTGCATTGACAAGCGGATTCTTAATCGACTGGTCTACCAAGGCAGCCCAAAAGGGTAGATTTTTTTTTTAACTGAGTTATACCGAGGTTCAATTTAAATACAGTGAAATTCTCTGTTTTAAAGCACACAGTTCTATGAATTTGTGTAAATAGATAGAGCCATGTTACTGCCAAAATAAGCTACAGACTGTTTCTTAAGCTCCTTAAATTCTCTCATGGCGTTTGGCAATTAATCGTCTCTTCCAAAAGCCACTAGTCTGTTTTGTGTAGTTTTGATTTTGCCTGTTCCAGGAAGTCATATAAATGGACTCATACATAATGTATCATTTTGCTTCTGGCTTCTTTCATTTAGCATTAGTCATTAGAGATTCATTCATGGTTTTACATATCAGTAGTTAATTTTTTATTTGAAGTAGTATCACATTTTATACTTAGGAATGTGATTGTCAGATAGAGTGAGTGGTACGTGCATATCTTGCTTTCTAAGAAACTGCTGAAGATTTTACAAAGTGTGTGTACAGTTTTTCACTCCCACTAACCATGTATGATGTACCACATTGCTCCACACTTTTGCCAGGACATGGTCTTGTTAGTCTCAATTTTTGTTGTTCTGCTGAGTATTGTCATAATATTGTTCTATTCTGCATTTTTCTGTTGACTAATAATCTAAGAATCTTTTCCTATGCTTATTGGCTATTTATACTTCTGCTTTAATGAAATGTTTGATAAAATCTTTCCTTCACTTTTTAAAGTGGGTTCTTTATCTCATATTGAGTAGTAAAGGATTTTAAATATTTCCAATACAGTTCAGTCTAGTTCAGTCACTCAGTCGTATCCAACTCTTTGTGACCCCTTGAGCTGCAGCATGCCAGGCCTCCCTGTCCATCACCAACTCCCGGAGTCCACTCAAACTCATGTCCATTGAGTTGGTGATGCCGTCCAACCATCTCATCCTCTGTTGTTCCCTTCTCCTCCTGCCTCAGTCTTTCCCAGAATCAGGGTCTTTTCAAATGTGTCAGCTCTTTGCATCAGGTGGCCAAAGTATTGGAGTTTCAGCTTCAACATCAGACCTTTCCAATACAAGTATGTTACAAAATACACATTTTGCAAATATATTCCCTCAGTATGAATTTTGCCTATTCATTTGCTTAACAGCATCTTTCAAAACCAGAAGATTTTAATTTTGATGAAGCTAAATTGATCATTTTATGACGTGTGTGTGTGTGTCTTAATGCATATTTGCTTATTGCATGATCACAGAAATATTCTTCTATGCTTTCTTCCACAAGAGTTACAGGTTTAATTCTTACATTTATGTTTATTATCCATTTTAAGCTAATATTTACTTGGTATGTTTTAATAGTCAAAATAGTACTAATTTTTCTTCTTTTTATTGGTTTATGAACCACCATTTAGTACAGCACCAATTGTTGAAAAGACTTATTCAATTGATTCCTCTTTTTCTTTGTAACAATGAGTGGCCTATGTGTATGTGGGGTCCACATATGAACTATTTATTCTGATTCATTTAGCTGTGTAGATACCCTCTCCCTCAAACCACATTATTTTGATTATTACAGACTCAGAGTCAGCATGTAATTAAGTACATTAAGTATATTTTATTTATAGAATTAGTTCTTTTTCAGAATTACTTAGCAATTCTGGATCCTTTTAGCTATACATTTTAAAATAAGCTTGTGTGTAGACTTAATGAATTGCATTGATTGATTTTTAAACAACAGCTAGTGTTATTTCAATCTTCTATAATTATGCTTGTTTTTTTCTCCACTTGGTTCATCAGTTACTGAGAGAAAGTTGTACAGGTCCCAACTATAGTTTAAAATTTTCTGTTTTATTTCTCATTTCATTTCAATCAGGTTTTGCTTCAGAAGCCTTGAAACTCTGTTGTTAGATATATATTCATTTAGAATTGTCTTTCTGCAGAATTTGTCTCCTACCTCTGAATTCTCCTTTATCTGAAATTAATTTAGTCACTCCAGTTTTTTTAAGTATTTTTCTCTTCACCTTAACTTATCTATGTTTCACATTTAATGTGAGTTTCTTATAGATAACATCCAATTTAACTTTATTTTAATTTATTCCAACAACTTCTACTTTCTAACTAGAGCCTTTGGACCACTAAGTACTTTATCTCAGGGGTGAGAATAGCTTAGTGTAATGATGCATACAGCTGTATGTAAACATCTTGTTATTTTCTTTGTTCCAGTGTGTACTTTGATTTTTCTTCTTTATGTCTCTTCCTTCCAATTAATAGACTCTTTCTTTTATTTCATATTATCTCCACTACTTTCTTCTGAGTTAAATTTCTTTATTTTATTTTTGCAAATTGTCTACCTTTTCCTCCAGAAATTTGAAGACATTTCTCAGTGATTTCACAATGCCTTTTCTGGGCTATCCTCTAGTGTCTATTTTATCAGTCAGTTGGTTTTATTGCTTCCTTGTGTACCTCATTTTTTTTTTTCCATGATTTTTGTACATCAGAGACCAAGATAGTTTTCTTACTCTGAAATGAACACATTTCTTTCCTGTCTCAGTACAATATTACTGTGAATTCAATCCACTTCGTAAGTAGTTGAGCTGGATTTGGGTCCAGTTGTTGGTTTCATCATATTCAGTGGCTTTAAATTTCACCCGTGTATTATCGCCTCAACTCTCAGATATTTTAATGAGTTGAAACTATTCAGGAATAAAATTTAAAAACCTAATTGGTCCCAGGGGTCCAGATCTCTCTGTCTTCCACCTTCCTCAACCTTTAACCTGTATTCTCTAACTTTTGTAATCAGGATAAACTCTCCAGTTTTTTCAAAGCCTGTTACTGCTTCTGTCTTCTAGGATTGTTCACATTGGGCAATACTGTATTCCTTTCTTGCTTACCTTATTATTTTTTACTCCCTTACTGAATTATAATTTCCATGAGTGCTTAATACAGTCTGACATATTATGTGTTCCCAGTAAATATATTTTTAAAAAATAACAAATGAACTTTAACAAGAAGAAAACACACCAATTAAATTAAGACTAGATGTTAATTAGGAGGATAATGGAATTACCTAGAACATGTGTGCAATACTGAATAATTTCAGGCTTATAAAGTTATTTTACATATGATTTTCTAGTTTAAAATATTATTATATTTGTTTCATTTCCTTAAAGTATGCTAAAGCCATCAGAATTAAATATAATAGATTTTTCCATAAAAGTGGCCTGTTCTGTTTAGTGAAGTGCAATTTCTCTGACTTAAAATGATGGCTGATGGCCTCTGTGTACAAATTCAATATTTAGTCTAATTGTATAAATAGAAGCAAACCATTAATTCATCCATGTGGGATTTAAATGAGTTACTTTGAAATTTATTGCACGTACATACCCACTTTTAAACTGTCACTGTGAAAATAAAAACTAAAAAAAAAAAAAAAAAGAAAAGAAAAGGAAGATGCTAGTTTCAACCACTATGATCTTCTTAAAAACTGTGCTATTCTTTTTCTTTTGTTTCAACTCCCAACATTTGGCTTGATAGCATAAGTCTCTTTATATTAGAGGAAATATAAGATAATATTATATTTATAAGTTATAATATAACTATGTGGTGCCAGAAAGTATCATTTTCACATTAGTGCAACATATCTTAAGAGTAGTTTTTAAATCTTTCTAAAACTACCAGCTTTCACATATTTACTAAATAAGCCCAGGATTATAAGAGTTTACTATGCTATAAAACTCAGAAAGCTAAGATCATGGCAACCAGTCCCATCATTTCATGACAAATAGATGGGGAAACAGTGGAAACATTGACAGAATTTCTTTTCTTGGACTCAAAAATCACTGCAGATGGTGACTGCAGTCATGAAATTAAAAGACGCTTGATCCTTGGAAGAATAGCTATGGTCAACCTAGACAGCACAGTGAAAAGCAGAGACATTACTTTGCCAACAAAGGTCCGTCTAGTCAAAGCTATTGTTTTTCTAGTAGTCATGTATGGGTGTGAGAGTTGAACTATAAAGAAAGCTGAATGCCAAAGAATTTATGCTTTTGAACTGTGATGCTGGAGAAGGCTCTGTAATCAAAACTTATGTTATGTACTTGCATTGCAACATACACACACAAACAAAACAGAAAAAACAACCCCCTAAACCAACAATATTCAGTGTTTATCCTATAAGAAACTACATTATCTCCAATGTTTTCATATTGTATTTTAAGTTGGCACAGGTATTCTGAACCTTCCTGTCTCCTGAACTGTAAGGAATAAATCTCTTTTGTTTATAAATCAGCTAGTCCATGGTATTTTGCTATAGCTGTCCAAAAGGATGAAGATAATTGTGTCTTTTACACCTATTGCTATCAGTGCAGTTGTTCAGGTACCATTTAAACCAAGGAAAAGTAATCTTCATATTTATATGCCTTTAAAATAATAAGTTTAAATTTACTTTATCTGTACTATATTGTTGTATCTAATTGAAATAATAAGCATATATTGTCATTGCAAAATATTTTGATGACAACATTTAATTATAATTGCTTTATAATCCTAGTCTAAGATTTTTAAAATGCAAAATTCATGTTATACATTTAGGACTTATTCATGATAAGAATCCCATAGGCATCCATAGAGTTTCAACCAGGTTCATAAAACACACACATACACACACATTAAATATTTTGATTTACATTCATAAGCCACTCTTCCCAATTGTCCACTCCACTTCATTCCATCTCATGTATTCAAGGGCATCCCTTAGTGGATCTCTGTTCTGTTATATTAATATTTGTTATGTCACATTCCCATCAGCTGGCCATTATTTCTATTTCTAAAGAAAGATGGAAAGATAGAAAAGAAAAAGCAAACTCTTCTTAATGATGATTATTTCACACTCCTAGGATAAGACTAAGTCAGAGCTGAAAAGACAGTCTTTGAAACAAATGTAGCTCACTTCAGTGGCACTATAATTAATAATGTATCATTATAATCTACTACAAAAAATAAACAAGGCAAATGCTAAACTGGAGAGGCAGACCTTTCCTAGTCAAATCAAGATACGGATAGTAACTTTGAAGCTGAGCAGAGACACTGAACTGAATGAGTAAGAATTTAATACGAGTTTGCTAGAGACAATAAGTCATAAAGAAATTGATGAAAAGGAAATGGGCTCTAACCAAGCTTTGAAGAACCCTGATATTTAAAATATAAATATGGAAAAAGATGACAATGAAGTGACTGATAAACATAGGTGGAAAGAAGGAAAAGAAGTGAGTGTTTTCCTCTACAATTACTAAAAACTTTACCTATACCGTGTCCTTACAGTCTACAATTTATTTGGGCCATAAACAAAGGAGCGTGAAGACAACATGGATACAATAGTACAGGAAAATGCAACTTAGTTATTACATCAACCAAATGTTCTATTTTGTAATAAATGCAGCCAAAAGTCACTGATTTTCTTTGGTATTTCTTTCAAGCATGTTAGTCATGTCGTGGCCAATCAGGGAGACAGTGAGATATGCTCATTATCTGTAGATTTGTATTTTCAAGTTTGAATTTTCTATTCTTATGACTCAATTGTGCTAATCATGTCTGTCTTAGTAACACAGACTGATGGCTTAAAATTGATTTCTCAGAGTTTTGGAGGCTAGAAAGCTCAAGATCAAGTTGCTGGCAAAGTCAGCGTCCAATGACAATCTGCTTCCCGGCTCACAGATGTCCATCTTCTTGCTGTGTCCTCAGGTAGCAGCAGAGGTGAGGGATCTCTCTGGGGTCTCTTTTATAAGGACCCCAGTGCTATATATGAGGGCTCTATTCACATGACCTAATCATCTCCCAAAGACCGAACCTCCAAATACCATCATACTGGGAACTAGATTTCAAGTTATGGGTTGGCAGGTAGGGGGACACCAACGCTTAACCTATTATAATGTTCTAGCTAAATGCCTTTTAATTTTTCTTATTAGAGTATATAATTGCTTTACATTGTTGTGTTAGTTTCTACTGTACAGCAAGGCATGTCAGCTACATGTGTATATATACATATCCTCTCTTCTTTGGATGTCCATTTAGGTCACCACAAAGCATTGAGTAGACCTCCCTGAGCTATACAGTAGATTCTCATCAGTTATCTATTTTATACATAGTATCAATCATGGATAAACCTAGAGACTGCCATACAGGGTAAAGTATATCAGAATGGTTGACTTTGTCAAGAGGACACTATTGATACTACAGTTGCAATGATACCAGAAGTGATAAAGATATGCTTAAGACACATTTGGGTTGTCTACACAGTTTTTAGTGATTCATTCCTTTTGGTAGTTACCAACCTTCTGCAAGCTTCCATTTCAAGCATATAGTGGGGCAACATATGTATTCTCTATAATCACCTCATGACCACACATAGGAGCATACATAGGCACGAGACCAACACTGAGACACTCAAACTTTTCCCAAGGTCAAGACTGCACAGTAAATTCAGGATTTGATGCCAACTACCTGGCACAAAGATAGATGAGATGTTGAAAGTGATAATAAATAAAAGAGATTGTTGGATTCAGAAATAAGCCAACTAACTTCCTGAACCAGCAACAAAACTGATATTTTGAAGAAGGAACAGAAGTACTTTGCTCATCAGATATGAAGATCTAACACCAAAAACGGTAATAAAGACACTATGTTGCTGACACAGGGACAAAATGATCAATGAAACAGAGCAAGAAGGCCTATTCAGAACCACCCATGTGTGGAAATTAGACATAGTATGACACAAACATAATAATATAATAAACACTTCAGTAATTGGTTTTGAGCAGCTAGTCATTCTTTTTAAAAGAATACCTCCTACAGAAACAATATCAACTCAATTTAGCATAAATATATAAATAAAAGTCTTTTACCTCACGTAGGAAAAATGTCAGAGAATATGTCATTAGTCTTGAGTAAGATAGGATTTATACAGGAACAAAATGTACAAGCTAAAAAGTAAAGTTTAATAAATTTGACTACATTAAAATGTAAAATTTCCATTCATAGAATGACACTATAAAATGTTAATGGACAAACCACAGTAAAAGAAATAATTTTTCAAACACAAAAAATCAAGAATGTATATAAAGAGTTGAAATAAATATATGCATTCTTATTGAATATGAGGAAAAGATAACTCACTAGAGAAATGGAGAATTCATAGAAGAAGAAACTGAATGATTAATATGTGAGATGTTTAAATTTTCTAATATTCAGGGAAATGCAAATTAAAATAAGATTCCATTGCACACTAATAAGATATATAAAATTTTAAAAGCCTGACAATACCAAGAACCATTGAGACCATGAAAAGAAACTTCTAATGTGTCATTCTTGAACAATGCTGAAAATGTGACTGTCTTACAATCTGAAGGAGGGGAAGAAAGACATAAATATCTTTAGACTAACTATAACACATAAATGACCCACAAACAGCATGTGCTAACTCAGTTTCTATGGCCTTTGAAGTAGCAAGTGATGCTATGAAATACATTTCTTTTAAAAATACTTATTTGCATTTATAGTTAAAACTCTCCCAGAGATTAAACAAAAACTTCCTCAAAGTTTTCCAAAATAAAGATTTGTCACAAGTACTTTATTTAAATAGGAAGAAAGAGAATCTGATGTGCATGGAACCCCAATTTGCTGCAAACCCTAAAGACATGCAAACTTTTCAAAACTTTGGGCAGTGACAGTACCTGAAAAGAGAGTACTTTTAAGAATCTGGCTACTATGAGGACATCTCTGCTCTTTTGTATGAGAGGGCACATTGCACAAATTTTTGAAAATGCATTTTGCCAGGATGATTCTGAAAGTTCTCTAATTACTCAAGACTTCGATAACATGGGCAACTTTGAATCTTCCCCTTTCACTGAACATTCTGCTTTATTGTCCAATCTCCTTGTTCTGCCTGTAGCAGTAGATGTTTTGAAAGGCTTGTACCTTAGCTTTCTCATTAGTAATCAAACACATTTCAGGGCCCCACTTTCCTGTACAAAATTCCACCCCTCACTTTCAAAGCCATATTACCAACTGTTGGACATCACCAGTTGTAGGCCTATTCTTTGGGTTGCCCAACTGAACTTCTAAGACAATGGAAATGTTTTCTGTGTTCACTGTTAGCATAGCCACTAGCCTCAGGTGGTTAGTGAATCTTTATAATGTAGCTATAACAACTGAGCAACTGAATTAATTTTATTTTAATTATAGTTTAAATAACCACATGTGGTTATTGGCTTCGGTACTGGAAAGCTTAATGCACCCCAAAGCACAAAAGCCATTCTATAATGTTTCAATTGTTGAGAATAAATTTCTCCAATTCCTCTTCAGCCTCAGTAGTATATATATTTTTTGGTAGCTTTGTCAGTTATCCCAGGGAA
Source organism: Antilocapra americana (assembly GCA_007570785.1). NCBI lineage: Eukaryota > Metazoa > Chordata > Mammalia > Artiodactyla > Antilocapridae > Antilocapra > Antilocapra americana. Next base: position 14,451,722 of record ML663567.1, on the reverse strand, counting down.
ATGCCTACTCAGCCTTTTTATCTTCAAATGGTATAAAATAGCAATTGGCAGAAATGCTCTACAAAAGTCAATTCCTATTACCTTGTCTTTTAACAAAATATATCTTTTAACATTTTATATTGATTGTGTCAACCCTATTTTGCTCTATTTCAAGATCCGGAGCTGTGCTGCATTAAATTTTCCTTGCTTTATAAGCACCTTAGCCTAATGCAAACAAACTTATGTAGAGTCCAACTCTCAAACCAAAATTCTAATCATTTCTAAAGGTAAAATAAAGCCTATGCTCTACTAAAAGTGAGCACAAAATTTCTTGATGTGTGATTAGTTTTCTCTGCAGGTAAATGATAGAGTAGAAAATTACAAAAATCAATTAGCTATTGTTTGTGAATGGATAATTATAGACTGGCTGCTTTGAAATTGTTCAGGCAAGAAAAAAAATGAAATGAAAAACATGTTGCTCCATTTTAAAACAAAATGTCAGAAAGAAAAGCTGGCTGTGAGGAAAACTGAACCATAATAGACTGCTTACTATCCATGAATATATATGAAGTACTATTGTTACTGTTAGTTTGCATAATGAATAACTTGACTTTAATTTTTCATTTTAAATAGAACTTTCTTACAATTTAACAACATGCAGAACATTGACAATTGTTAATATTCTTTACTAATCCTGTCACAAATAATGTTAATATTCTCACATTACAGTGAGAATTAAGAATAATATTTCCAAGATTATCTCTATAATATCAATTAGATCAAAATAAGAAATGATTTATTTAGATACTGAAGGAATAAATATCTTAAAAATATTTAATTAGTTGGACATTAAAAGAATAAAAATATTTAACAGTGATTCTTTAGAGCCCACTGATGTGTTCAGGGCATCTTAATTCCTTTCCCTTTTCCTCAGATTTCTTCAGACCTGCTTTCATGGGGCACTTAGGGCACAGAGCCCTGCCTTCAAATTCATAAATGCAGAAAGTCCAATCATAAAATATAGCTCTAAAGCAATATATGGTTTTTAATAGGTTATAAACTCAGATCCAAGCTTGAACATTCCAAACACACTTACCTACACTCCCCAAAATAAATTACATAAACCTACAAATGATAAGGCTAACTGCTCCACATACATAAATTTTCTCTTCCCTTTCTTTCTTATGACTGGAGCTATTTCAAAATAAAATGGATCAGCTAAAATTTTAGTAAGTTCCTCTCCATAGATAATTTCAAATTAAATCAGGACAACTGCAATACCAACTGTTGAAATAGGAACTAAGCAGATGCCAGGGAAATTAATTATTACTTCCTACCTTCCTTACAATCTCAATGATCTATGAGTTTTCCCAATTCCATGTTTTGACAAGCCAGAGGGTTTATAAATGAACAATTGAAGTTCAGTGATGTACTTTTATTTCTTACCAAAATTCTAAACTAAGCTAAAAAAATATGAAAACAAGGAAAAGCAACTATGACTACCAAAAACCAAGGTGCAGAGCAGTCAAAATAGTCAAAATATAAACTTGCAAGGAATTCTACCAGATGCAGTGGAACCAAATATAGAAAGTTGCTCCCTCAAGAATGGTAAAACTTTGAGGAAAAAAAGCTTATGTTCTCTAAATGGGCTGTCTTGGGTTGTATTGAGTTCTGTTATCTTCATCAAATAAATTGAGAAAATTAAAGCACAAAGCCTTATATTGCCTGCACAGTTATTATGCTACTTACATTACATACCATTTGAAAGTTAACTATATTATTTTCTAAAATTTTCTGTACCTGGTAAATTTAGGCTCTAATCCATTAACAACTGTTTGCTATATATTTATTAGGCTAGCAAAATATTCTGCTTTCAGTTGTTTCTATAGACTTTATTTAGTGGAAAGCAAGTTTAGGTTCACAACATTGGGAGGAAGATACAAAGATTCCACATAAATCCTCTCCCCTCAAAGAGATACAGCCTCTCTCATCAGACTGGTGCATTTCATATAACTGATGAACCTACACTGGCACATTATAATTGCATAAAGTACCTAGTTTTTCTTAGGGTTTATTTTTGGTGTTATATATATTCTATAGGTTTTTGTTTTTCAGTCTTTGTTGATTTCCTTTAAGGTTGGCTGGTTTGATCTTCCCTGGTGCCTCAGGTGGTAAAGAATCCGTCTGTCATGCAGAAAATCTGAATTTGATCCCCTAAAAAGGGAATGGCTACCCACTCCAGTATTCTTGCCTGGAGAATTCCATGGATAGAGGAGCCTGGCAGGCTATGGTCCATGGGATTGCAAAGAGTCAGATATGACTGAATGACTAACACTATGCCTTACTACCACATTACTGAAGTTCTATTTAATAAAAAATTTTTCAACTTGTTATGTCTGGGTATAAGAAAAAATTATAAGGGAGACTTTCTTGATGGTCCAGTGAAGAATCTGCCTTGCAATACCGGAGACATGGGTTTGATCCTTTGTCAGGGAACTAATATCCCATACGCCCTGGGGCTACTGAACCTACAAACAACAAACAAGAACAAAGGAAGGTGTGGGGGGGGGGGGAAGAAAGTGTTCTTGCATCCTATGATTAGGTCTGTCTTTAGGTGAGCTTACATCTCTGGATGATAAACTTCCCAAGTTTTCTCAGGTGTTTCTTTATATTTTGGGGTTCCAAAAACACTGCGGATGGTGCCTGCAGCCATGAAATTAAAAGACGCTTGCTCGCTTGGAAGAAGGGCTATGACTAACCTAGACAGCATATTAAAAAGCAGAGACAGTACCAAGAAAGGTCCATCCAGTCAAAGCCATGGCTTTCCAGTAGTCATGTATGAATGTGAGATTTGGACTATAAAGAAAGCTGAGCACCCCAAAATTGATGCTTTTGAACTGTGGTGTTGGAGAAGAATCATGAGAATCCCTTGGACGGTAAGAAGATCTAATCAGTCAACCTTAAAGGAAATCAGTACTGAAGAGTCATTGGAAGCTGAACTGATGCTGAAGCTGAAACTCCAGTACTGATGTGAAGAACTGACTCATTGGAAAACACCCTGATGCTGGGAAGGATTGAAGGCGGGAGGAGAAGAGGATGACAGCAGATGAGATGGTTGGATGGCATCACTGATGCGATGGACATGAGTTTGAGTAGGGCTCGGGAGTTGGTGACGGGGAAGCCTGGCCGGCTGATGTCCATGAGGTCACAATGAGTCAGACACAACCAAGTGACTGAACTGAACTGATATCAGTTATAGGCTACCCATTCCAGTATTCTGGCCTGAAGAATTCCAGGGACTATATAATCCATGGGGTCACAAAGAATTGGACATGACTGAGTGACTTTCATATCAAGTATGCACTGAAAATACTTTTTACAATTACCTAGTTAACTAGTTTATCAGATGGCAGGCCTGTATAAGAAAAGAGTGCTATGGCACATTTCAAAATTCCTTTCCCTTCACTACCTTAAGTAGAATTCTGAAGGCATTTTTCTCTAATATTTACTATGGGAAACTGGTTAGGCTCCGGAAGGGAAACCTTACAATTTGGTGGGGTCTCTACTTGACTAGGTACCCTTGGAGTTTTTGACTTTCAGACTTGTTCACAGTGTCCATAAATTCATCTATTATAGTTTAAATTTTCTACCCTAGCCCTGATTTCTGTGGTGATTTCCACTCAGAAGTCTCCGTTGCAATAAGCTAGGACTCCCTTTTTCAACCTGTTTGTTTTTCCAGTCTTGGCTGCCATGGTTTACCCTTGTGCCCACCTGTCATGGATCCAAGAATTACTGACTTTTCAGTCTGTTCCACTTTTTACTTTTTGTTAAGACAGAGTGGCAACTTCTAAGTCCCTTACATGTGGAACTGGAAACCAGGATTTGATTTCTTTATAGTAAATTATTTTTGCCTGGAAAATTCATTGTTTCATCATGATTAGGAAAAATGTTTTGTTGTAGAATTCCTTACAAAGCAGACTCTATCCTGTTAGGATTTTTAATTGAATGTATTTGTGCACATATGTTAGTTATTTTTGATATGTCTTGACAGAGTTTCTTCTATATTACTCTTTTATTGAACTGCATAGTCTTGATTTCTACATTTGTATTAGTTTTCTAAATTCTTAATAACTAGACTTATATAGACTATTTATATTTAACTTCACCCAGAACAAAATCCCTTTAATAGGTGACTGTTGCTCACATCAAAGTATGCAGTTACCTTTGAGGCTATTAATTAGTGAACTTCCATTTCCCCTCTTCTCAGCTATTTTTGGCATTATGATTGCTTGTACAAATGCTATATTCTCACAATTCATTTTTATTGTATTATTCAAGCTCATTTCACTTGCAAATGATTTAAAACCAAATTAAACCAAGTTGAGCAAAAACTGAAAAGTAGGGAGGAATACATTGTCTTCTGTACTGAAATGATAAGAGTAGCCAGAGTGTGGAATTAGATAGATCCAGAAACTCAAATGCTGTTGGAACATTGTCTCTTCAAATATTCTCTAAATCTCCCCATGTACATGGACATATGGCCACAGGACATGTAGAAATATAAATCTTTACATGGTCCAGAAGTGAGTTTAATAAGTGATAATAAAGTTCATAAAAAATATTACAGACCCAATTTGAAGATACTATTCATTTATGCACCAACAATTTTAGCCAAGTCAATACAAATATGCTACTCACAATAGTCAAGTGTATAGAAATTGGAAACAAAAAATTCAAAATCTATTTTTACTCACAAATGATATGATCCTTTCTATAGGAAATCTTAAAGAATCTTAAAAAACTACTAGAATTAATACTCAAATTTTGAAAATTTGCAGATTGTAAGGTCAATATACAAAAATCAGTTGGATTTCTATGTGCTGGAAAACAAAAATGTAAATTTAAAATATGAAACATCAGTAATAATAGCATAAAAAGGACATAATAATAAAAATATATTTGTCAAGAGATGCACATGATTTACACATTGAAATCTTTAATCACTGCAGAAAGAGATTAAAGAATTAAAGAAAGTGGAAATATAGATACACCCTAGTCATTAATTTGAAAACCCAATATGATAGAGATGTCTATTCTTGCCCCAACTGAACCTCAGATTTAATGTAATAACAATCAAAATCTCAGACTGCTTTTGGTAAAATAAATAGACTCAATTAAAAATTAGTATGGAAAATCAAAACAGCCAAAATCAAATTTGGAAAGAAAAAAATGTAGAACACCATGACTACCTGAATTCAAAATTATTTTAAGGTTACTAAAATCAAGCAAGCTTGAAATTTGCATAAAAATGGATACACTGGTAAGTGGTACAGAATACAGAGTCCAGAAAAAAAACCACACCAATTATTTGATTTTTGACAGAGGTCCCAGAGAGCTAAATGGTAAAAAAATAAAATTAATGTTTCACCACATTGTGTAGTTGCTATTGGATATTAATATGCCACAAAGATAAATAATGATCATTGACTCCTAATTTTACCCCAATACAAAAATTACTGCCAAAAGTCCTGAACATAGTTGTTAAGTTTACAAAGCTTCTAGAAGAAAATACGGGAGAAAACCTTAGGAAATTTATACATCAGCCTAGATTTATTGCATAGGCTTCAAAAATCATATCTTATACAAGGAAGAAACTCAATAAAGTGAACTTCTTTGAAATGAAAAAAAAAAGTACTTTGTAAGACACAGTTACAAATGAGAAAATTCAATCCACAAATAAAGAGAACATAGAAAAAATCATATATCAGACAAATGACATATCCAGTGCTGGACTATTAATCTGATAGCCACCTGTTGCTCTGGCTAAGCCATGAGAAAATCACCATGGGGAAAGAATAAAAGCAAACTATAGCAATACAGAATAACCCTGATAAAAGTACACCCGGTTGATTAGTTGGGGTCATCATGCCCTGCTAAGCCAAGGGAAAACATAGTGTGGACCTTGGAGCTCCGGGTCAGTGAGAGTTCAGAATGATGCTTGCACACACACCAAGGTGTTTTCCCAGGAACATGCAGATCTATGGCCTCCAGCGAGATGATACCCCTTGTACAAGAAACTAACAAAGATAGTTTAAAATAATCAATAAAATGTGAGACATGACTGGGGACACAGGAGGCTGACTTCACCATAGCACAACAGATACTTCCTGCTTGCCAAGACACTAAATAAAAGTGATGTGGCTCTGAGGGACAGGGCTCTTGATCCAAGAGGTCTTGAGCCCCCCAGTCGCATCTTTAGAACTTTAATCCCGTCTTTAGTTTATTTTTCCCAAACTGTGCATTGACCACTTTCGATTCCTACCTGCTGCACTGCAGCAAGTGGCACCCCATGTGGGGCTCAAAGTGAAGGATCAACAAGAATGAAACAAAAGTTGAAATTTCAAGTGAGACCGAGAATCTGAAGCTGAAATATCAAATGAAACCGAAGTGGAAATATCAGCGCAGGGTCCTGGAGAAGAGCTGGGTAAGGCCTCTCAAAATCCACCTTTGTGGTAAGTAATACTATCAGACACTGAAACTGGGGTTAAATATGGGAAATTCAGAAAGCTTGGAACAATGCCGGCCATATATATACCTGTTTAGGCGGCTTTTGAAAGCAGGTGGAACAAAAACAAGTGAGAGCCAGCTATTGTAGCTTTTAAAAACCATTGAGAAGGATTGCTCATGATTCCTATCTCTTGGTACTTTAGATTTAGGAACATGGAGAAGGTAGGCAGTGAATTCCACAATCAAAGAGAACTACGGTCACAGAAAACTAACCAATCTGATCACATGGATGATAGCCTTGTCTAACTCAATGAAACTATGAGCCATGCCGTGTAGGGCCCACCACGCTAGACGGGTAATGGTGGAGAGTTCTGACAAAAGGTGGCCCACTGGAGAAGAGAATGGGAAACTACTTCAGTATTCTTGCCTTTAGAACCCCTTGCTGCAGTATGAAAAGACAAAAAGATATGACACTGAAAGATGAACTCCCCAGGGTGGGTAGGTGCCCAATATGCAATGTGCGATCAGTGGAGAAACACTCCAGAAAGAATGAAGAGATGGAGCCAAGGCAGAAACAACATCCAGTTGTGGATGTGACTAGTGATGCAAGTAAAGTCTGATGCTGTAAAGAGCAATATTGCATAGGATCCTGAAATGTTAGGTCCATGAATCAAGGCAAATTGGAAGTGATCAAACAGGAGATGGCAAGAGTGAACATCGACATTTTAGGAATCAGTGAACTAAAATGGACAGGAATGGGTGAATTTAACTCAGATGACCATTATATCTACTACTGTAGGCAAGAATCCCTCTAGAAGAAATGGAGTGGCCACCAAAGTAAAAAAAAAAAAAAAAGCCTAAAATGAAATACTTCAATGCAGTCTCACAAACGACATAATGATCTGGTTCGTTTCCAAGGTAAACCATTCAATATCACAGTATTCTAAGTCTATGCCCAACCAGGAACACTGAAGAAGCTGAGGTTGAATGATTCTAGGAAGATCTACAAGACCTTCTAGAAGTAACCTCCAAAAAAGATGTCCTTTTTGTTATAGAGGATTGGAATGAAAAAGTAGAAAATCAAGAGATACCTAGAGTAATGGGCAAATGTGACCTTGGGGTACAGAATGAAGCAGGGCAAAGGCTAATAGCGTTATTCCAAGAGAATGCACAGGTCATAGAAAACATCCTCTTCCAACAACACATGCGAAGACTCCACACATGGACATCACCAGATGGTCAATACCAAAGTCAGATTGATTATATTCTTTGCAGCCAACAATGGAGAAGCTCTATACAGTCAGCAAAAACAAGACCAGGAGCTGACTGTGGCTCAAATCATGAACTCCTTATTGCCAAATTTAGACCTAACTTGAGGCAAGTAGGGAAAACCACTAGAACATTCAGCTATGACCTGAATCAAATCCCTTATGATTATACAGTGGAAGTGACAAACAGATTAAAGGGATTAGATCTGATAGACAGAATGCTGAAGAATGATGGGCAGAGGTTCGTGACATTGTATAGGAGGCAGTGATTAAGACCATCCCCAAGAAAAAGAAATTCAAAAAGGAAAAGTGGTTTCTGAGGAGGGCTTACAAATAGCTATGAAAAGAAGAAAGTGAAAGGCAAAGAGAAATGGAAAGATATACCCATATGAATGCACAGTTCCAAAGAATAGCAAGGAGAGATATGAAAGCCTTCCTCAGAGATCAATGCAAAGAAATAGAGGAAAACAATAGAATGGGAAGAGATCTCATCAAGAAAATCAGAGATACCAAGGAAACAATTTCATGAAAAATGGGCACATAAAGGACAGAAATGGTAGGGCCCTAACAGAAGTAGAAGATATTAAGAAGAGGTAGCAAGAATACACAGAAGAACTATACAAAAAAGACCTTTATGACCCAGATAATCATGACGGTGTGATCACTTACCTAGAGCCAGACATCCTGGAATGTGAAGTCAAGTGGGCCTTAGGAAGCATCACTAGAAACAAAGCTAGTGGAGGTGATAGAATTCCAGCTGAGCTATTTCAAATCCTAAAAGATGATGCTGTGAAAGTGCTGCACTCAGTATGCCAGAAAATTGGGAAAATTCAGCAGTGGCCACAAGACTGGAAAAAGTCAGTTTTCCTTCCAATAGCAAAGAAACGCAATGCCAAAGAATGTCCAAACTATTACATAATTGCACTCATCTCACACGCTAGTAAATTAATGCTCAAAATTCTCCAAGCCAGGCTTCAGCATTACATGAACCATGAAATTTCAGATGTTCAAGCTGGATTTAGAAAATGTAGAGGAATGAGAGATCAAATTGAAAACATCCAATAGATCATCAAAAAAGCAAGAGAGGTCCAGAAAAACATACATTTCTGCTAAATTGACTATGCCAAAGCCTTTGACTATGTGGACCACCAGAAACAGGAAAATTCTTCAAGAGATGGGGATACTAGACCACCTGAACTTCCTCCTGAGAAAGCTGCATGCAGGTCAAGAAACAACAGTTAGAACTGGACATGGAACAACAGACTGGTTCTAAATAGGAAAAGGAGTACATCAAAGGCTGTATATTATCACTTTGCTTATTTAACTTATATGCAGAGTACATCATGAGAAACACTGTGCTGGAGGAAGCAAAAGCTGAAATCAAGAATGGGAGATGATACCATCCTTATGCCAGAAAGAGAAAAAGAACTAAAGAGCTTATTGATGAAAGAGAAAGAGGATAGTGAAAATGCTGGCTTAAAACTCAGCATTCAGAAAACTAAGATCACGATATCAGGCCCCATCACTTCATGGAAAATAGATGGGCAAACAGTGGAAACAGTGAGACTTTCCTTTTGGGGGGCTACAAATTCACTGCAGATAGTGACACTAGGCATGAAATTAAAAGATGCTTGCTTCTTTGAAAGAAGCTATGGCCAACCTAGACAGCATATTAAAAAGCAGAGACATTACTTTGCCTGCAAAGGTCGTCTAGTCAAAGCTGTGTTTTTTTCCAGTAGTCATGTATAGATATGAGAGTTGGACTATAAAGAAAGCTGAAGGCTGAAAAATTGATACTTTTGAACTGTGGTGTTGGAGAAGACTCTTGAGAGTTCCTTGGAGTTGCAAGGAGATCCAACCAGTCCATCCTAAAGGAAATCAGTCCTGAATATAATTTGAAGACCTGAGGCTGAGCTGAAACTCCAATACTTTGGCCACCTGATGCGAAGAGGTAACTCATTGGAAAAGACTCTGACGCTGGGAAAGATTGAATATGGGAGGAAAAGGGAACAACAGAGGATGAGATGATTGGATGGCATCATGGACTCAATGGACATGAGTTTGAGTAAATTACGGTAGTTGGTGATGGACAGGGAGGCCTGATGTGACTCCATGGGGTCACATAGAGTTGAATACAACTGAGCAACTGAACTGACTGATGTTGTGAATTAGAGAAACTTCTTTGCAAGGGGGTGCCCATGCCTGTACCTATCTGGTCAACTTGGGCACTGATAAAATCCATTTTAGAACCTCTTCAGACCCCAGAAAGCTCAGAAGGGAGTTAGGATGAATATGAAATCCCATCACCGGGAGAATCTGAATATGCAGAGCCTGAGAGGATAGAGCAAAAAATGAAGGAGGCTCTTAAATTGTGGTTCTTTCTGTGCCTTTGTTTAGGGAAGCAGAATTTCCTCTGCCACATTTTCCTCCCCCTCCTGTCTTACCTGCTGGAGCAACTCGAGCTTTTCCTTCCCTACAACAGAAGCAATTCTGTCACCCCTCCAGAAAGATATTTGGTGGGCTCGATGAGAGGATGTCTTGGAGGCTATGACTATGACGTTTCCAGTGACAATACAATGAAAGGATAGCTCCTGGGACAGATCCTAATAATCCTAATGGGGTGTATGAAGTATCAGTTGTTCAACCGTGTCCAACTTTTTGTGACCCCATGGACTGTAGCCCACCAGGCTCCTCTGTCCATGAGATTCTCTAGGCAAAAATACTGGAGTGGGTTGCCATTTCCTCCTCCAGGAGACCTTCCCAACTGTACATAAAGGAGACTTCATTAATGTGCATTAGAGCTTGAAGCTGTACACAGATTCCCTTCCAAATACTAAAGGAAATTAAGCAAGCTGTTCAAAATTATGGAATAAATTCTCCATAATTTACCTTGGTGCAGGGACTTGCTGAGGGTTCCTGTTTGATTATGATGGCTTATAACCAAGCAAGGCAGATCCCCGTCTCTTTAGATCAATTGATAGGCAAAGGAAACTAGGAAAAAATTCAAAATCAAGTGCTTAGGAAAGTTTAGGCTATAAAACAGGTGAAGCAATACTGCATAAGAGCCTGAGAGAAAATAGAGGTTAAAGGACAGGCTTTTTTTTTTTTTTTTTTTTTTTAACTTTAAGAAAAGACCTCACCTCCCCAGAGAGATAATCCTTGCTGGGAAACATTTTATCAGTCAGGCTACCCCTGTCATCAAAGCCAATTTGAACATTTTCTGGTTTAATTTTTAACTGTGAAACTATGACTACAAAAAAGAGAGATGAAATTTTTGACACTGAATGGCCATGATATTCTTTAGACTCCAGAGAAAACTGGTTAAATAAAATATTTTTTGATATTGCAAAACCGGTTCTTCTCACATGTACAGTTAGGAAAAAGTTGACTTATAAAAGTACTTTTTTGACGCTCCAATTCTGCCTGAGAGAAAAGAACAGGCCTGGGAAAAAATCTGAAGTTAACTCTTATCATGTCCTTAGGATAAGGACACACAGCTCACTCCATCTGGGACTCCAGCCATGAACAAACTGGTAGACTTAAACCAAGAATAAAAAAGAAGGGGCAAAGAGACATTTTAAATTTCAAGTGGAAAACTATGAGATCTCTGCTTGCATGTCTGTCTAAATTTATCTGTGTCTCAGTGTGTGTCTTTGTTTTTAGATAATAAGAGGTTCATTTATAAATGAGCTCTATTTAAATTCAGGTTCACGTGGACTGAAAAATATTTAATATTAAATATATAACATTAACGTTTGTTGCTAACCTAATTAAGATACGTCTTAAATCATCAACATTGTGTAATACTTTTATTGTGCCTAGGTTTAATATAAACTAAATGTATCAATAACAAAAAAGTAACTATATATAAGTACATATAAATGAGATGCAAACTTTTAGATAAGCTCTATTAAAATAATTATATTTGAGAAATGTGTATCTAAAATAATCTCTGAGGATTGGGGAAACTTAAATTTCTTGGGTTGTACTAAACTAAATGATAAAAGTTTATTAAATAGCTAGGTTATTTACAAATAAAACAAAATAAGAATTTGAAACATTAGTTACTGAACAATGACTTCCTCTTATAGAAAAACTAAAGAGCTTTTGGACTATGAATCAATGTTTGGGGCCATCCTGAGATGTTCTCTATTCAAATTTTCTGTACTTTATTGTGTTGGTTTTGCCATACATTGAAATGAAACCACCATGGGTATGCATATGCTCCCCCTTCAGAACCCCCCTCCCTCCTCCCTCCCGATTCCCTCCCCCTGGGTCATCTCGGTGCACCAGCCCTGAGCATCACCCTGGGCTGGCAATTGATTTCACATATGATAATTAACATGTTTCAATGCCATTCTCCCATATCATCCCACCCTTGCCCTCTTCCATAGAGTCCACGAGACTGTTCTATACATCTGTGTTTCTTTTGCTGTCTCCCATGCAGGGTTCTTGTTACCATCTTTCTAAATTCCATATACATGCCTTAGTATACTGTATTGTTGTTTTTCCTTCTGGCATACTTCACTCTGGATAATAGGCTCCAGTTCTGTCCACCTGAGTAGAACTGATTCAAATGAATTTTTTTTTAATGCTGAGTAATATTCCATTGTGTATATGTACCACAGCTTTCTTATCCATTCGTCAGTTGATGGGCATCTAGGTTGCTTCCATGTCCTGGCTATTGTAAACAATGCAGCGATGAACATTGGGGTACACGTGGCTCTTTCAATTCTGGTTTCCTCGGTGTGTATGCCCAGCAGTGGGATTGCTGGGTCATATGGCAGGTCTATTTGCAGTTTTTTAAGGAATCTCCACACTGTTTTCCATAGAGGCTGCACTAGTTTGCATTCCCACCAACAGTGTAAGAGGGTTCCCTTTTCTCCACATCCTCTCCAGCATTTATTGCTTGTAGACTTTTGGATGGCAGCCATTCTGACTGGTGTAAAGTGGTACCTCATTGTGGTTTGATTTGCATTTCTCTGATAATGAGTGATGTTGAGCATCTTTTCATGTGTTTGTTTGCCATTTTTATGTCTTCTTTGGAGAAATGTCTGTTAAGTTCTTTGGCCCACTTTTTGATTGGGCCATTTATTTTCCTAAATGGAGGTGTAGGAGTTGCTTGTATATTTTTGAGATTAATTGTTTGTCCATTGCTTCATTGGTTATTATATTCTCCCATTCTGAAGGCTGTCTTTTCACCTTGCTTATAGTTTCCTTTGTTGTGCAGAAGCTTTTAATTTTAATTAGGTCCCATTTGTTTATTCGTGCTTTTATTTCCGATATTCTGGGAGGTGGGTCATAGAGGATCCTGCTTTGGTTTCTGTCAGAGAGTGTTTTGCCTATGTTATCCTCTAGGAGTTTTATTGTTTCTGGTCTTATGCTGAGATCTTTGATCCATTTTGAGTTTATTTTTGTGTATGGTGTTAGAAAGTGTTGTAGTTTCATTCTTTTACAAGTGGCTGTCCAGTTTTCCCAGTACCACTTGTATATTCTTGGCTCCTTTGTCAAAGATAAGGTGTTCATAGATGCGTGGATTTATCTCTGTGCTTTCTATTTTGTCCCATTGATCTATAGTTCTGTCTTTGTGCCAGTACCATACTGTCTTGATGACTGTGGATTTGTAGTATAGCCTAAAGTCAGGTAGGTTGATTTCTCCAGTTCCATTCTTCTTTCTCAAGATTGCTTTGGCTATACGAGGTTTTTTGTATTTCCATACAAGTTGTGAAATTATTTGTTCTAATTCTCTGAAAAAGACCTCTGGTAGCTTGATAGGAATTGCATTGAATCTATAGATTGCTCTGGGTAGTATACTCATTTTCACTATATTGATTCTTCCAATCCAAGAACACGGTATATTTCTCCATCTATTTGTGTCCTCTTTGATTTCTTTCATCAGTGTTTTTCTTATTTTAATTTTTTTTAAGTGCTGCAATCTTGCCTTTTATTTATTTTATATATTTTTTAAAATTTTCTTTTTTTATTGTGTTGGTTTTGCCATACAATGACATGAAACCGCCCTGGGTTTACATATGCTCCCCCCCCCC
>ML663567.1:14346448-14437821 GCA_007570785.1 Antilocapra americana | reverse complement strand
ACTCCTCCTCCCCACCCCAGGACATCTCGGTGCACCAGCCCCGATACAAGTCTTTTGTTTCTTTAGGTAGACATACTCCTAAGTATTTTATTCTTTTTGATTCGATGGTGAATGGAATTGTTTCCTTAAATTCTCTTTTTGTTTTCTCATTGTTAGTGTATAGGAATGCCAGGGATTTCTGTGTGTTGATTTTGTATCCTGAAACTTTACTATATTCACTGATTAGCTCTAGTAATTTCCTGATAGAGTCTTTAGGGTTTTCTATGTAGAGGATCATGTCATCTGCAAACAGTGAGAGTTTTACTTCTTCTTTTCCGATCAGGATCCCTTTTATTTCTTTATCTGCTCTGATTGCTGTGGCCAAGACTTCCAAAACTATGTTGAATAGTAGTGGTGAGAGTGGGCACCCTTGTCTTGTTCCTGACTTCAGGGGAAATGCTTTCAATTTTTCACCATTGAGGATAAGGTTTGCTGTGGGTTTTTCATATATAGCTTTTATTATGTTGAGGTATGTTCCTTCTATTCCTGCTTTTTGGAGGGTTTTTATCATAAATGGATGTTGAATTTTGTCAAAGGCTTTCTCTGCATCTATTGAGATAATCATATGGTTTTTATTTTTCAATTTGTTAATGTGGTGTATTACATTGATTGATTTGCGAATATTGAAGAATCCTTGCATCCCTGGGACAAAGCCTACTTGATCATGATGTATGATCTTTTTAATGTGTTGTTGGATTCTATTTGCTAGAATTTTGTTAAGAATTTTTGCATCTATGTTCATCGGTGATATTGGCCTGTAGTTTTCCTTTTTTGTGGAATCTTTGTCGGGTTTTGGAATTAGGGTGATGGTGGCCTCGTAGAATGAGTTTGGAAGTTTACCTTCCTCTGAAATTTTCTGGAAGAGTTTGAGTAAAATAGGTGTTAGCTCTTCTCTAAATTTTTGGTAGAATTCAACTGTGAAGCCATCTGGTCCTGGCCTTTTGTGTTTTGGAAGATTTCTGATTATGGTTTCAATTTCCGTGCTTGTGATGGGTCTGTTAAGGTTATCTATCTCTTCCTGGTTTAGTCTTGGAAAGTTGTACTTTTCTAGGAATCTGTCCATTTCATCCAGGTTGTCTAGTTTATTTGCATACAGTTGTTGATAATAGTCTCTTATGATCCTTTGTATTTCTGTGTTGATAATAGTCTCTTATGATCCTTTGTATTTCTGTGTTTTCTGTTAAATTAAAACTGGTATTTATATTCAACCATCTATAAAATGCTAATATACAAGACAGTTCATGGTTGTTTAAGGAAAATAAGATTTATGTTTTTAATAAAAAAGATAGAAAAATGAAATTATAGTCTATTAAGAAAAGAAAAAAGGAAATAAACTTACAGTTAGCTATTCTCTGAATAGGTAAATGAAGTGATGACTAAGAAAATGTAGAAAAGGATTTATGACAAATGAAAAACTTGTCATTGTTTGTTTGCCATATCTTGTACAAACTTGTACATGATACAAGTTTCTTAAGACAATCTGCCTTTTAAGTTTTATTGTTACTTTGACTAAGTAAATAACTATTGTTTCAAAATAAATATAAGCTGGAACCAATCTGGAATTTGGTTTTCTCTTCATGTTAAAAAATTTGGTTTTCTCTTCCTATCTTCTTGGAATATGGCTTTTGATAACAGACTACGTAAATTTCTTTGTCTTTAAGTGATTCATACTTGCTTTTAAAATCTTTTATTACTTTGATAAAATGAATGTTATTTCACAATGATCTATAGAGACTATGACACACATAGACAAAACTCATTCTGCTTCTACAAAATTAACCCCTCATCAGAAAATTTAAAATGCATAAATAATGGCTATAAACCAAACAGTCAGGGCTATGGGAAGTCAAAGATGGCTGCTTGGCTTTTCCTGGCTCCCTGACAAACCTCACTTTTATTTGATAGGGAAAAGCCTTTCCTGGCTATAGGGTTAATATTTCACAATAAAAAAAAATGTCTTTTCTACAGTCAAGTGATCAGGGCACCCACTTTGCTCAATAAGTCATACAGTCATTGGCAAAAAACTTCACAAACTTCTTGGACTATCGTTTATACTGATGTCCTCAGTCATCAGGCAAGGACCACAAAACAAAAGGATCAATTGCATGGGATTGAACAGACTGCTAAATATGACTATGATTTTCATGACTTTTGTTTGACATATTACTGGCTTCTAATCTTCGTTTTCTGATAATAAAAAGCTCTTCTCTTCAAGTCACTGATGGTTTAAAACAATTTAGTGATTTACATCTGTGGGTAAAATTAAGATGTTTTTCTTTTCACTCTGCCTCATCCCTTGAGAAATTAGAGACATTTGGGTTCTGAATATCCACATCATGGTAAAAAAAGACCTTCACCAGACATACACATAAATCTCAGAATATACTGGGGAGCTCTGAAAGAAAAATCCACCCAACTGTTGTCAGGTCTGTGATATCCATTATGCTTCACTCAAGATTAAGTTCTAGCTTTGTTAACTAAGGTCTGTATTTACTAAGACTCACTTCTAAGGTAATTCCTTGTGGTTATGTTACATTGCTAAGAGGCTTCATTAGGTTAAATTAAAAAATACACCCTAAGTTCATTTCTAAAGCTTATCTCAGTAACCAGTCTTTACATAAAGATCACATGCTCCAGGATCTGCAACCAGGAAATAAAGAACAAGAAACAATCATTTAACAAACTAACTCGGGTAACTAACTCAAAGATGTCATTGAACCTAATAAAAGTTCTTGACTTAAGTTATTACTTAGGATTTTGTGATTACTGCTAACTATATTGTTTTTTATACTGCCTATTTCAAAAAATGTTTTCCCTTACATTATCAAATGTGTGACTGAGCCACTTATGATGATGATATACAGTGTCATATAAAATCCATACTTATAATGAATGCAACTTATGTATCTTTCTTCCGTAAGCTCTCTTATGTATATGTGACTATTGATATAGTCTCTCAAATTCTATGGGCCACTGCTCACTCTAGTGAGACTACAAAATCTGTGCAAAGACATTGTATGCTTGTTTTGCTATTATAAAATTACCAAAATCTGTAAAAACTGATAATGGCCCTGCTTATACCAGTAGAGCATTCTCAAAATTTGGTCTATAAAACATTCTATTGACATTCCCTATAATCCACAAGGACAGGCCATATTGGAGAGGGCAAACCAATCAATTAAACATATGATACCAAAACAAAAAGAAGGAAATGCTCTAGGACAATAAACAATATTGAATAAAGCTTCATTTACTCTCAATTTTTTTTAATATTTTGGCACAAACTATGGAAACTGCAGCTGAGCAGCATTTTCAGGCTACACCCACAAATACAAGTAAGCCTGTGATTTGGTGGCAAGATCCACTAACAAATGCTTGATCACCGGGGACGTTCATTACATGGGGAAGAGGGCTTGCTTTTGTCTCCCCAGGAGAAGGGGTAGAACCTGTATGGATTCCAGCTTGTAGAGTAAAACCAAGCAAAAACAACCAGTGACTCCAGGCAACCTGACCATGGATGTATTTGCCCTGATAACCATCGCAGTGAGTATACCCCTTGCTTTGGCAGAAGCAAAGAATTATACCTATTTAGCCTGTGTACCTAATCCCCTGTTGCTAAGACCTATTCACTGGGGTGAAAGATCTATTCTTATTTATGTTAATGACTCCCCCTGGATCCCTGATCCAGAAGATAAGCTTTTGCCCATTCATAAAAAGGAAGAGGGGACCCCCTTTCATAGTACTTTGGGTTTTGATATTTGACCAGTTTGCCTGGGTGCTGACTATAGCTATCTTAATCTACCAGTGCAGGCTTGGCTTTCTGTAAATTCTTTGAACAGAAATCACACTAAGGCCCAGCTGCATTTACTTTCTGGATTGAGCTTTGGATAACAAGAGAATGACCAAATTAATCTAACCAAGCCGGACAGACCCTTATGTGAGAGCAGAAGCATATGGGCCAACAGACAAAATCAAATACACTGGGATAATTGTCTCAGGATTGAGGGTATGATCTTACTTAATGGTTCCTATGGAATTGTCTGGGACTGGTCCCCTAAGGGGTATGCAGTCTCTAATCGCTCACACCATAACTCATCCTGCAATCCTCTAAGAAGTTCTGCTGGCATGTGTCTGTATACAGTCACACTAACATTACTGCACATTCAGAATATTCTATTATCTGGCATGGCAGTGGCCTGTCTCCACCACAGCCACAGCTCGAGTTAGGTAGGGCTCAAACAGAAATATGAAAGTTGGCCATAAGTCTGAAAAAATATCAAATTTGGGATGGAAATTACTCTCATTCCATGAGTTATACTTTACCATTCAATACATCAACAAATTGGACATTTTATACTCAAGCTTGTGTTAGGGATCCATATGTGATAACGATTGGCACTACAACTGTTAATCAAAGAGAAAGGAACCTGACCTGCCAGGATTCAAACTATGCACCTGCTTAAACAGTTCATTATTTAACTCTAATGATTCCTACGTGATTTTGCACAGATGTTTAGGAGTTTGGCTGCCTGTAACTCAAAATAGGCCTTGGGAACTCTCCCCTGACATGCATATTTTGCTCACAGTCCTAGATACTATTTTGAAAAGATCCAAGTGTTTCATTTGGCTCCTTATTGCCGCCAAAATGGGTATTATTGCCATCACCACCACAGTGTCAGTGATGGGAATAGCTCTCCATCAGATGGTGCAAACCACCACCTTTGTGCAGGAGAGGCATAAAAATGCCAAGTCTACTTGGGGAGCCCAAATTCATATAGATGAGGAGATTAACCACAGGTTGGTGGATTTAGAAAATGCAGTGCTACTCTTAGGAAAAGAAGTACAAAATCTTAAGTTCCAAATACATTTAAAGTGCGACTGGAACATTACTACTTTTGTGTGACCCCCCCACACCAGGAATATAACCAATCTGACCACTCCTGGGAAAACAGTTGGATGGCACTTGCAGGGCCATATAGCTGACAATCTTACTCTAGATATTAAAAAGCTACAAGCAAAAAAATCATTGGCATGCAGCATGCTTCTCTTAGACTATTACTAGGTACAGATACACTTAAAGGAATAGCAGAAGGCCTTAACTCACTGAGTCCTCTTGAGTGGATCAAAGACATCAGAGGTGGTCTCAATGGAACACTAGCTATGTTTTGCTGTTTCACTATAATCTTCTGTTTAGTCCTCAGATACACATGCAAAACCCTCTGAGAACTAATGAAGAAAGAAGTTGCGAGATCAACATATCTTCTGCTACAAAAACAAAAAGGAGGATATGCAGAGGTTAATATAATAGTTAGCTACCTGTTGCTCTGGCTAAGTGATGAGAAAATCATCATGGGAAAAGAATAAAAGCAAAATATAGCAATACAACATAACCCAAATAAAAGTACATCAGGTTGATTAGTTGGGGTCATCATGCCCTGCTAAGCTAAGGAAAAACATAGTGTGACCTTGGAACACTGGGTCAGCACAAGTTCAGAACTGCTTGTGCGTACAACAAGATGTTTTACCAAGGCATATGCAGGTCTATAGCCTCCAGGCAGGTGATACTCCTTATATAAGAAAATAACAAAGATAGTTTAAAGTAATCAATAAAATGTGAGACATGATTGGGGACACAGGAGGCTGACTTCACCATAGCACAGCAGATACTTCCTGCTTGCCAAGACACTAAATAAAAGTGATGTTGTTCCAAGGAACAGGGCTCTTGATCCAAGAGGTCTCATCTTTAAAACTTTAATTCTGTCTTTAGTTTCTTTTTCCCAAACTGTGCATTGACCACTTTCCATCCCTACCTGCTGCGCTGGCCACACTAATACAGAATATATGAAATATATATATAAATTTTGAATGTTATTCTGACTTAGGTAAGTAGCCAAAGGAAATTGTTGAGTAGAAGAGTGTTATTATCTGGGAAAGATGTAAAGGTTAATTTATTGAAGAATGATCTCCTGAAAGCTGGGTTTCCAGAAAGGAAGCTATCTCTTACAAATCTCAATGAACATCACCTATAGCCTGCTGATTAAGAAATTAATCTTGGTCAACTAGAAGACCTATCAAAGGACCCTCCTCTCCAACCATAAGGGCTGAGGGGGAATCATACTATTGGTTTACCTACAGCTGCTACTATAAGGGTACATCATAAGTCTTTTCTCACTACAATGGAAGTTATACTCCTTCAACTATGAGCTGACAGAAGAGGGTTAGAGCCAAGGATTTGACACACCCTCTTACTATTGGATCTCAGTCCCTGATCAAGCCATGGAGGGCACTTCCATTAACAGCATCAGAGCCAAGATCACTTTCACTATATCTTATGTCCATCCATATTAGATTTCTATGCACTTTCTTATAATGCAATGGACAGCAGGGGCCCATATGTTTGTGATTTGCCACTGGCTTCGTGAGTTTACAATGTCTTTGGTTTGTTTGATACCAGCTTAATAGAAAAGAAACAATAATATGCTAAGAACAGACTGTATGTGGAAATGGGATAAAAGGATATAGTAGAGAGATCCTCCCTTGGAGACACCAAAATTATAATTACTTAGAATCTATCTCTGAGAAAGATCTGAAGACTAACATAAAAGATTTTCCTCAACTAAAGGTAAAAAGGAAAAGCTTCACTGAGACTAGTAAGAGGAGCAAAGATGCAGTCTGGCTGGGACTCACACCACCAGCCCTGGGACACATGGGCAGGAGGGATATCATAGCCTTGGAGGTTTTTTTTTGAGGATGAAAGCCTCCAAACTCCAAATTAGTTTCCTCAGCCAGGCATACCTGTACCAGGAAAATGACATAATATCTGACCTCAAAAACTAGCAGGGCTTATGTCCAAGAGAGCTAGAGATTTGGAGAAAACTGAGAATTCACCTTTAGAGTGCACACAAAACTCATTTTCCTTGAGTTCTAGAACAGAGGCTTCAGCCTAAAAAGAGCCTAGGTCATACATGAAGGCGATTCATAGACTAATTTTCAGAATTTGTAAGACTTTCTCTGATTATGGAGAAACTGGTAGGTACCACTTTTTTGTTGTTGTTATTTTAGTTTGTGGCTCATTTTCTACCAGTGATGGCAGGTGCCATTTCTGACTCTATTCATTTAACCTATTTCCTCATCTCGTCCCAGTTTCACCTGCAGAAGTGATACAGTCAGAGATCCATCAGAGGGGCCCCCTGTTCTGCCAGTTGCAATAAGTGCCCTTGATCAGCACCAGCAGCTCCCCCCACCACATGCACACAAATTGACTCCTCCCTGGGATCTGGCCCCACACAATAAAGTGCCCACAACTGTTAAAAGAAGGACTTACAGCCAATTTCACCAGGGGCCATCCCTGTGCCCTAGTGTGCCCAGAGCAAGCACAGCCCAGCCCAGTGCCAACAGGAGGACATGCGTAGTCCACACAGAAGGCATTCCAGGAGCACCTGACTCTGGAACCTGGGAGACAGCACTACTGGGCCCCAGAATAATGGTATAGAGGACTTTAACACTCCATTTACATGAAGAAATAGATCATCCTGACAGAAAGTCACTGAGGAAACTTTAGCCTTAAAGGACACAATAGGCTGGTACACTAAATAAATATGTCCTGGATATTTCTCCTCAAATTAGCAGAATACACATTCTTTTCAGATGCACATGGAACATTCTCCAGGATGGATCACATGTTAGGTCACAAAACATATCTCAATAAATTTAAGAAGACTGAAATTATATAAATTTTTTCACCATAATGGTACAAAACTGGATATCAACTATCAAAAAAAAATGAAATAGAAAAAACAAAAATACTTGGAGTCAAAACATATGCTACTAAACAAACAATGGGGGTATTTATTGAAGAAATCAAAGAGGAAAATAAAAGATGCCTGGAAATACATGAAAATGAGAATACAATACTCCAAAATTTATGAGACACAGCAAAGGCAGTACTAATAGATAAGGTTATGATGATAGATGACAAGAATATCCACTCTCACCACTTTTATTCAACATAGTACTGGAAATCTAAGCCACAGCAATCAGAGAAGAAAAAAGAGAAAGTATCCAAATTGGAAAGGAGAAAGTAAAACTATTTCTGTTTGCAGATGACATGATACTATACATAAAAAACCCTATAGAACACACACACACACAAAAAAAAAACCAAACTTATTAAACTTATTAAATGAATTCAGTAAAGATGCAGCATACAAAATTAAAATTCATAATCTGCAGCATTTCTAACAATTAACTATCAGAAAAATAGATTAAGAAAATAATTTCATTTACAATTGCATCAAAAGTTATAAAATACTTGGGAATAAATTTTTCTAAGAAGGTAAAAGATTTTTACACTAAAAATATTAAGACATTGAGGAAAACAATTTCAGGTGAAACAGATAAATGGAAAGATATGCCATAATCATTAACTGGAAAAATTAATATTGTTAAAATATCCAGCTTACCTGAGGCAATCTGAAGATTTAATGAAATCCCTATCAAAACAGTCATGACATTTTTCACAAAACTAGAACAAATGATCTTAAAATTTGTGTGGAATCACAAAGATCCCAAGTAGCCAAAGCAATCTTGAGAAAGATCAAAGCTGGAGGGATCATACTCCCTGATTTAAAACTACACGTCAAGGCCATAGTAATCAAAACAACATGGTACTGGCATAAAAACAGACACCAAGATGAATGAAACAGAGCAGAGAACCCCAAAGTCAATCCATGAACATATGGTCATTAATCTTCAAAAAAGGAGGCAAGGATATACAATAGGGAAAATGCAGCCACCTCGATAACTGGTGTTGAGAAAAATGGACAGCCACATGCAAAAGAATGATACAACCGTTTTCTTATACCATATAAAAAAATAAACTCAAGACAGATTCAAAAACTGAATGTAATACCTGGAGACATAGAACTCCTAGAAAAAAATAATAGGCAATATGCTCTTTAACATAATCTTAGCAATATTATTTTGGATCTGTCTCCTCAGGCAAGGACAACAATAACAAATATAAACAAATAGGACTACTTCAAACTAAAAAGCTTTTGCACAGTGAAATAAACAATCATTAAAAGAAAAAGCAACATTTTAAATGGGTGAAGTTATTTGTGAATGAAACATTTGATAATGGATTGTTATTTAAAATATATAAAGAAATTATAATACTCATTATCAAGAATAACAAACAATCTAATTGAAAAAGGGCAGAGGGAAAGAGTGGGCATTTGTATATGTATAACTGATTCACCTTGATGTACAGCAGAAATGAACACACATTGTATATCAATTATATTTCAGAAAAACTAATTAAAAAATAAAAAATAGGCAGAAAACCTGAATAACCATTTTTCCAAAGAACACATACAGATAGCTAACAGACACATCAAAGATGCTCAACATCGCTAATTATCAGCGATGTTCAAGTCAAAAGCACAAAGAGATACCACCTTACACTTACCAGAATGGTTATCATAAGAAAGATAAAAATTAATATTTTTTTCAAGGATGAAAAGAAAAGGGACTCCTCAACCACAGCTGGTTGGAATGTAAACTGGTGTAGCCACTGTGGAAAATATTATGCAGGTACTTCAAAAATTAAAAATAGAACTACCATATAATCCAGTATCTCCACTTCTGAATATTTACCCAAAGAAAACAAAAATACTAATTCAAAAAGATATATGAACCCCTATGTTAATCGTGGCATTAATTACAATAATCAGGATATGGAAGCAACCTAAATGCACATGAGTAGATGAATGGATAAACAAGATTTTTTTTCTTGAATTCATACTTTAATTTTACTACCATCATTATCTCTTTCTGGATTACAATGGCGTTATTGGAGTTTAGCAGCATCCAGCATGTGATTTTTGTTGAATGACTGCATAACAGAATTAAGTCCTGTTTTACCAAATCTAATCTTAGGTTTTATTTTGCAGATCAGGATAATGGATCAAGCTAGAACCAGAAGTTCCCTGGGACTTAAAGTCTAGCTTAATTTATATTATTAATAGAAATGGCTAGAAGGTAGTTATTTTAAGAGATAAGATTTAAAAAGAGAGGAAAAGGCTAAAGCACCTTTCTAGAGAGAGTTTAGGAACCATGTTTCAGAGGCTTGGGTCTGTAGCTGAAAGAATAATGGAGAAACAGTAAGATATTGAGGGAGAGAAAGAGAGAGAAGGGATTTATATTCTCTACTATAAATTTGATTCTGTCATTCAATCTGTTGACATGTTATCAGAAACGATTGGAAAGATTATTAATTGCTTGGCAATTATTTTTGTATGCCATTTTGAAACATCTTTGAATGCCACACTGGATCAAGATGGAGCCACAACATAGCTCTAAGCTTTATTACAGATGAATGAATGGAAATTTTCTAAGATAAATCTGTGACTCTTGAAATTTCTGAAATCCATTTCAACACCACAGTCACGATAGAATCTTTTGAAGCAAATTATAGCAAGGTAACAATCTGCTTAAAATATTTTGGTGGTTTCATTCTTTGGAATAAAATCCTTACATTTCATGATATCATTATCTAGTCTCTAACTTTTGCTTTTCTCTTGATATGGCTACCTTTCCATTATATTTCTTTCTCTATCCTACAAAATAGAGTTGTTTGAATCTATTAGTACATTTTTCATGTTCCTTTTGGTTTCTGATAATTCATACATTCGATTCTTTGTTCTTTACATTTTGAACCGCCTCATCCTTCCTACCCATTGCTCCATGTGAAACTTGGTTCTTACTTAGCTTAAAATTTAATTTAGATAAAACTTCTTCATAGCATTGTCTAATCCCTTATAAAGACCTTGATATTAATACAACTCGTTTAGAAGTCTCTACTCTGTGTTCTGTAGAGTAAAATAATCAATCATTCCTTCTTTAAACAGTTAGTATTTTGGGTATATATATATATATATATATATATATATATATATATGTATGTGTGTGTATATGTGTGTGTTAATCTCAGAACCTAGGCTGGTGCTCTCGTCTAAATGTCTGTGTTCCCCAAAATGTATATGTTGACATCCTATTGCACAGTGTGAAACTATTAAGGAGATGAAGCCTTTGTGAAATGCTTAGATCAGGAGGCTGGAACCCTCATAAATGACATTAGTGGCCTTGAAAAAGAAACTTCACAGAGCTAGCTCCCTGGCCCCTACCGCCATGTGAAGACACGGCAGTACGTCAGCAATTTATGACTTGGAAGTTTTATTTATCGGAATGTGACCACGCTGGTGCCCTAATCTTCAACTTCTAGTTTTCAGAACTGTGATAAATAAAGTTCTGTTGTTTGTAAGCCACCCAGTCTGTGATGTTTTGTTACAGCAGGCTTCATGGATTAAGACACCTAGTAATCTCTTAATAAGCACTTTAGAAATATTCAGTTACATGATATATCAGGACTTCCTTGATGGTCCAGTGACTAAGACTCTGCGCTTCTAATGTAGGGGGCTTGGGTTGGGTCTCTGGTCAGGGAATGCGATCCCATGTGCCACAACTAAGAGTCTAAAGATCCTGTATTCCACAATGAAAACTGAAGATTCCACATGCAGCAACCAAGACCGGGCAGAGCCAAATAAAATAAATAAATAAAAATAAACATTTAAAAATACATGATATGTCTATTCAAATTTACTAAACTTACTATATAAATTCAGAAGGAAGTGCTCATTATATTTTAAATATATATATTTGTTTCTAACAATATTTCAAGAAAAAATAAAATGGGCTGCAACCAAAAAATATATGAAACATGTACATATGGGTGAAAAAAAGTGAAAAACAAGAAGAAATTCTTAAAATCAGTAACTACTGAAAAATCCCATATATTCACTGTACCTTGTCCAACATATCTAGTATCACATGTCTTCATTTTAAGGAAAAATCTTGATGATATTATATATACTAAAAATGTAAAGGCAGTAGTTAAGTTCAAAGTGAATCTTCTTTATTGGAATAAGTTTGTTAATAAATTCTCTGTGAGTCTTTGGTTGAGTCTCAACTCACTAAAGCTTATATTTTGTCTTATCTCCAATGATATGGTATCTGGATCAGTGTAAAGACTTGTGATAATTTATTTGATGGCAACAATCTGTTCCCTAAAAGTCAATTATCTTTCTCAGGATTTGGAGTGATATCTGCAGATTCCTAGGGTGTCCACTTTCTTTTCCTTGGAGAGAAAAATTTTTGATTGTGTTTCTTTTTTATTCTCTCCTGGGTTTTCTCCTAAATCAAACCTGTCCATGAGGAGTTCAAAGGCAGCAATTTACAGAGCTTGAGTCTAAGAACTACCAGTGACTGAATAAAAAGGAAATGACTATGTGTATTCAGTGGTCCCTTAAGACTTCTCATCTGCTTCTAGCTTTTCAAATTCCTGTGCAGAAGCAGTAGTGTACAGAAAAGTCCAAGTACTTTTTATAATATAGTTTTCACTGTATAAAGCATGGAGATGTTAGGAAGAAGAAATCAGAGAACTTGCCTATAATGAACAGGTAGTGCATGTCCATTACTATGCAAGGTAATTTGCTTATAAAATCCATTGAATCCTTACAACAGATCAATAAGGCAGGTATTTTTCTGGATATTTTTAGTGAGAAAATTAAGAGTTGCAAACTTGCCCAAGGAGAACCAGTTATGTTAATGGCGGACCTGAATTCAAACCCATCTAAATAACTTCAAAACATGTTCTTTCATAAGTCTCTTTACTTCATACACCTAGATAACTGTAGTTTAGTACTCATTCAACTTGATCTAAACCTCTCTTTCAACTTGGTAGTTTGTAGGTTTTCAATGTTAAAGTACAATCAGTTCTTGAATATCAATCCAAGGCGGATTGGTTCCAGATCTCTTCCCATACCAAAATTGGTGGATTTTCCATTCCCTCACATAAAATGGTATAACATTTGTATATAACCTATACACACTCTCACATATACTTTAAATTATCTCTAGATTACTTATGACACCTCAGTTCAGTTCGATCACTCAGTTGGGTTCAACTCTTCACGACCCCATGGACTGCAGCACGCCAGGCCTCCCTGTCCGTCACCAGCTCCTGGAGTTTATCGAAGACTCATGTCCATTGAGTCAGTGATGCCATCCAACCATCTCATCCTCTGTCATTCCCTTCTCCTCCTGCCTTCAATCTTTCCCAGCATCATAGTCTTTTCCAATGAGTCACTTCTTCACGTCAGGTGGCCCAAGTATTGGAATTTCAGCTTCAGCATCAGTCCTTCCAGTGAATATTCAGGGCTATTTCCTTTAGGATGGACTGGTTGGGTCTCCTTGCAGGGACTCTCAAGAGTCTTCTCCAACACCACAGTTCAAAAGCAACAATTCTTTGGCACTTAGCTTTCTTTATGGTCCAACCCTCATATCCATACATGACTGCTGGAAAAACCATAGCCTTGACTAGATAACCTTTGTTGGCAAAGTAATGTCTCTGCTTTTTAATATTCTTTCTAGGTTGGTCATAGATTATTTTCCAAGAAGCAAGTGTCTTTTAATTTCATGGCTTATAACACCTAATACAATGTAAATACTATGCAAGTAGTTGCCAGTGCACAGCGAATTCAAGTTTTGCCTTTTGGAAATTTCTGAAATTTTTTTCTGAATATTTTTAAACCATAGTTGGTTGAATATGCAGATGTAGAAACCATAGATGTGGAGAGCTGAAGTATATATGCAGGGAGAGTATTACATACATATGGTTCTGTCTCTCAAAGTGTGTACAGTCTAGTTTAGAAGATAATACATGAACCAAAGTAAAGCATTAAATTAAATAAGATGTAATGAAAATTTGAAGCCACATTTATTTTCTGTTTCCTTTTTCTTCTTTCCTTCCTTTCTTTCTTCTCTCTCTCTTTTTTTTTAAATCAGTTTTTAAGGCTGGAGAGTAAATTGCTTCCAGTCATTCATCTGGGTAACACTGGAATTTGCTTCTAGTGCTAAAATCAATTGGTATTTTCCTGCAACTTTGTTCATCTCTTTAAAATTTTTGGCTTTTATGTATCATTAGAATTTATTTATTGATTTTATAATAAATAATAATTTCTAAAAGAGTCTCACTTGTATTATTATTATTGGAAGTTTTTGGAATTTATAGATCAATTTGTGATTAAATAAAAATTTTAAAATATTAAGCCCTCCATCTCATAAGCACAACAAATCTTATCATTTATTTAGATCTTCTCTTACATCTCTCAGCAGTTTCAAGTGGTTTTAATGAAGAAGTCTTAGATATTATTTATCCCTAAGTATTGAATTACTTTTGGCACTATTGTAAATTGTTTTTTAATCTCATGTTATATTTTTGCCTTGCCAGTAAATAAATTGACATTTTTAGGGTTGTTAAATAATTTGATCATGTTTGAGGACCTTCAAATATGGTTTCTAGTAACTGAATGTTATTTGGAAATTATTGACAAATAACACTGTTCATTTAACTACTTTTATATAATAGAGAAAGCCATTTCATATCTACTTTCATCTCATTTCTTCAACACACTGGGGCAGTCTTCAAAGTTATTTTTATTTTCTCAGTTTATAAGAAAAAATGTCTATTGTAGGCATCATTTATTGAACATTCGTAAGTAATACTTGATTATTATACCCTAAATTTGTATCCTACAAGCTTATCAGGATCATCTAATAGTTTAGTAGTTGTCTGATCAGTCTATCAAGATTTTCTATGTAGACAATCATGTTACCTGCATTTCTCTTCAATTACTAGGATAATCAGTATGAAATTGAATAGAAGTGTGAGAATGGGCATCTTTGCTTTGTTCTCAATCTTAAAAGGAAAGTGACAAATTTTTTATAGGACATATAATGTTTTTAATAGCTTTTTTTTTCATTGTTGTAGATGTCTTTTATCAGGTAGTTATTTAGTCACTAGAGTGTGTCCCACTCTTTGTGACATCAAGGGATGCAGCACACCAGTCTTCCGTGTTCCTTCAATTTCACCTGGAGTTTTCTCAAAATCATGTCCATTGAGTAGGTAGAACAATAACATTAATGATATTTGAATACTGCAGTGATATTGCCTGTTGGAATAAATTCCACTGTAAAGTTGTTTTTATATAGTGTTGGATGTCAGTCACTAATATTTTACTATAATTTTATCTGTATTCATTAGTTGTTGTTGTTTTTCAGTGACTAAGTTATCTAACTCTTTGCAGCCCCATGGATTGCAGCATGTCAGTCTTCACTATCCTTCAAACTCATGTTCATTGAATTGGTGATGCTATGCAGTCATCTCATCTGCTGTTGTCCCAAACTCCCTCTTCCCTCAATCTTTCCTAGCATCAGGGTCTTTTGCAATGAGTCAGCTGTTCAAATTAGGTGGCCAAAGTATTGGTGCCTAAGCTTCAGCATCAGTCCTGCTAATAAATATTCTGGACTGATTTCCTTTAGGATAGACTAGTTTGATCTTCTTGCTGTCCAAGGGACTGTCAACAGTCTTTTCAAGCACTACAGTTCAAAAGCATCAGGTTTTCAGCACTCAGCCTTCTTTATGGTCCAACTTTCACATCCATACATGACTACTGGAAAAACAATAACTTTGACCCTAGAGACCCTTCTTGGCAAAATGATATCTCTGCTTTTTAATATGCTGTCTCTTGTTGTAACTTTTCTTCCAAGAATCAAGTGTCTTCTAATTTTGTGGTAACAGTCAGCATCCACAGTGATTCTGGAACCCAAGAAAACAAAATCTGTCACTGTTTCCTCTTTTTCTACTATTTGCCAAAAACTGACCCATGATCTTAGTTTTTTGAATGTTAAGTTTTAACAAGAGACTCTTTGAATCCGCTTAACTTTCTGCTATTATGAGTTATAGTTAGCTTTAACTTCTAGTTTTTTGAGATTTTGTATCATGGAAATATATTAACTTGATGAATTATTTTGCCTCTTATTGACATGACTATAAACTTTTTTCTATATTATTTTGTAATATGCTGACTTACATGAATGATATTTGAATGGTTAAGTGACACTGGATTATTGGAATAAATCCCACTTGATCATAGTGCACACCTGTTTTCAATGATGTTTTTCTCGAGTCACTGGGCTTCTGTGGTAGCTCAGTAAAGAGCTTCCATGGTAAAGGATTCACCTGCAATGCAGAAGATGCTGGTTTGATTCCTGGGTCAGGAAGATCCCCTATAGAAGAGATAGGCTACTCACTATAGTATTCTTCGGCTACCCTGATGACTCAAAGGGTATAGAATTAACTTGCAATGCGGGAGACCTGAGTTTAATTCCTGGGTTGGGAGGCTCCTGGGGAGGGCACTGGTAACCCACTCCAGTATTCCTGTCTGGAGAAAAGAACACGCATGTATATCAGTTCACTTCTTTTTAGCAGAACTTTTCAGAACTGATCAGAATTCACAACTTTTTTTCTGAATCTAAGCTGACTGTGGCTCAGATCATGAACACCTTATTGCAAAATTCAGACATAAATTGGAGAAAGTAGGGAAAACCACTAGATTTCAATTCAGTTCAGTTCATTTCAGTTACTCAGTCATGTTCAACTCTTTGCAACTCCATTGACTGCAGCATGCCAGGCCTCCCTTTCCATCATGAACTCCTGGAGTTTACTCAAACTCATGCCCATTGAGTCGGTGATGCCATCCAACCATCTCATCCTCTGTCGTCCACTTCTCCTCCTGCCTTCAATCTTTCCCAGCATCAGGCTCTTTTCAAATGAGTTAACTCTTTTCAATATGAAAAGACCACTCAGGTATGACCTAAATCAAATCCCTTGCTATTATACAGTGCAAGTGACAAACAGATGAAAGGGATTAGATCTGACAGACAGAGCGCCTGAAGAAATATGGACAGAGATTCCTGACATTGTAAAGGAAGCAGTGATCAAGATAATCCCCAAGAAAAAGAAATGTGAAAAGGCAAAATGATTGTCTGTGGAGGCCTTACAAATACCCATGAAAAGAAGAGAAGCAAAAGGCAAAGGAGAAAAGGAAAGATATACATATTTGAATGCAGAGTTCCAAAGAATAACAGGGAGAAATAAGAAAGGCTTCCTCAGCAATCAATGCAAAGAAATAGAGGAAAACAATAGAATGGAAAGGACTAGAGATCTCTTCAAGAAAATTAGAGATGCCAAGGGGACATTTCATGCAAAGATAGGCACAAAGAAGGACAAAAATGGTAGGGACCTAACAGAAGCAGACGATATTAAGAGGTGGCAAGAATACACAAAAGAACTATACAAAAAAGACATTCATGACTTAAAAAACCATGATGGTGATCATTCACCTAACACCAGACATCCTAGAATGTGATGTCAAGTGAGCCTTAGGGAGCATCACTATGAACAAAGTTAGTACAGGCGATGGAATTCCAGTTGAGATATTTCAAATCCTAAAAGATCATGCTGTGAAAGTGCTGCACTCAATATGCTAGCAAATTTGGAAAACTCAGCATTGGCCATAGAACTGGAAAAGTTCAGTTTTCATTCCAATCCCAAAGAAAGGCAATGCCAAAGAACATTCAAACTATCACACAATTGCACTCATCTCACACACTAGCAAAATAGTGCTAAAAATTCTCCAAGCCAGGCTTCAGCACTATGTGATCCATGAGCTTCCAGATGTTCAAGCTGGATTTAGAAAAGACAGAGGAACCAGAGATCAAATTTATATCCATTGGATTACTGAAAAAGAAAGAGAGATCCAGAAAAATATCTACTTCTGCTTTATTGGCTACACCAAAGCCTTTGACTGTGTGGATCACAACAAACTTTGGAAAATTCTGAAAGGGATGGGAATACCAGACCACCTGACCTACCTCCTGAGAAATCTGTGTGCAGGTCAAGAAGCAATAATTAGAACTGGTCATGGAACAAACAGACTGGTTCCAAATCAGGAAAGGAGTAAACCAAGGCTATATATTATCACCTTGCTTATTTAACTTGAATGCAGAGTACATCATGAGAAATGATGGACTGGATGAAGCACAAGCTGTAATCAAGATTGCCAAGGGAAATATCAATAACCTCAGATATGCAGGTGACACCACATTATGCCAGAAAACAAAGAACTAAAGAGCCTCTTGATGAAAGTTAAAAAGGAGAGTGAAAATGCTGGCTTAAAACTCGACATTCAGAAAACTAAGATCATGGCATCTGGTCTCATCACTTCATGGCAAATAGATGTGGATACAAGGAAATAAGAACAGACTATTTTGGGGGGCTCCAAAATCACTGCAGATGGTGACTACAGCCATGAAATTCAAAGATGCTTGCTCCTTGGAAGATAAGTTATAACCGACATAGACAATTTATTATAAAGCAGAGGCACTACTTTGCCAACAAAGGTCTGTTTAGTCAAAGATATGATTCTTCCAGTAGTCATGCATAGATATGAGAATTGGACTATAAAGAAAGCTGAGTGCCAAAGAGTTGCTGCTTTTGAGCTGTGGTGTTGGAGAAGACCCTTGAGACCCTGCAATCCATCCTAAAGGAAATCAGTCCTGAATATTCATTGGAAGGACTGATGGTGAAGCTGAAACTCCAATACTTTGGCCACCTGATGTGAAGAACTGACTCATTGGAAAAGACCCTGATGCTGGGAAAGATTAAAGGCAGAAGGAAAAAGGGGATGACAGAGAGTGAGATGGTTGGATGGCATCACCAACTCAATGGACATGAGTTTGAGTAAGCTCTGGGAGTTGGTGATGTACAAGGGGGCCTTGTGTGCTGTAGTCCATGGGGTTGCAAAGAGTCAGACATCACTGAGCGACTGAACTAAACTGAACTGAATAATGAGAATAGGGTAGGAGGAAATGGTATATATTTTTAAATGTTCTTCAGAGAATTTTTGAATGTTTTAAATGTTAAAGAAACTTTTAAATGTTTCTGCAGAGAAAGCTCTGAAAGTTCAGAACTTTCTCTGAAGTTCTGCAGAGAAAGCTTTTTTTTTTTCTTTCTTCCAGAGGGTAAAATCTATACTGTCATTTATCTGTCAGCAAAATGTGTTTGTTTATATAAGATACATCTTTCCAAGAAAACAGTTTGACTTTCTATTAGTTCTTTTTTTTTTAATTAAACATTTTTTTTTATTAGTTTTGCCAAACAATGACATGATATCACCATGGGTTCACATATGCTCCCCCTCCATAACCCCCCTCCCTCCTCCCTCCCCCCGGGAAATCTCGTTGCACCAGTCCCAAGCATCAATCCTGGGCCGGCTATTGCTTAGACATATGATAATTAACATGTTTCAATGCCATTCTCCCATATCATCCCACCCTTTCCCTCATCCACAGAGGCCCTGAGTCTATTCTATACATCTGTGTTCCTTTTGCTGTCTCGCATGCTGGGTTCTCGTCACCGTCTTCCTAAATTCCATATATATGCGTTAATATACTGTATTGTTGTTTTTGCTTCTGGCTTACTTCACTCTGGATAATGGGCTCCAGTTTCGTCCATCTGAGTAGAACTGATCCAAATGAATTTTTCCTTAATGCTGAGTAATATTCCGTTGTGTATATGTACCACAGCTTTCTTATCCATTCATCAGTTGATGGGCATCTAGGTTGGTTCCATGTCCTGGCTATTGTAAACAATGCAGCGATGAACATTGGGGTACACGTGGCTCTTTCAATTCTGGTTTCCTCGGTATATATGCCCAACAGTGGGATTGCTGGGTCATATGGCAGGACTATTTGCAGTATTTTAAGGAACCTCCACACTGTTTTCCATAGAGGCTGTACTAGTTTGCAATCCCACCAACAGTGTAAGAGAGTTCCCTTTTCTCCACATCCTCTCCAGCATTTATTACTTGTGGATTTTTGGATTGCAGCCATTCTGAGTGGTGTAAAGTGATATCTCATTGTGGTTTTGATTTGCATTTCTCTGATAATGAGTGATGTTGAGCATCTTTTCATGTGTTTGTTACCCATTTTTATGTCTTCTTTGGGGAAACGTCTATTAAGTTCTTTGGCCCACTTTTTGATTGGGTTGTTTATTTTCCTAGAATGGAGCTGCAGGAGTTGCTTGTATATTTTTGAGATTAATTGTTTGTCCGTTGCTTCATTGGTTATTATTTTCTCCCATTCTGAAGGCTGTCTTTTCACCTTGCTTATAGTTTCCTTTGCAGTGCAGAAGCTTTTAATTTTAATTAGGTCCCATTTGTTTATTCGTGCTTTTATTTCCAATATTCTGGGAGGTGGGTCATGTAGGATCCTGCTTTGGTTGATGTCAGAGAGTGTTTTCCCAATGTTATCCTCTAGGAGTTTTATAGTTTCTGCTCTTATGCTTAGATCTTTGATCCATTTTGAATTTATCTTTGTGTATGGTGTTAGAAAGTGTTCTAGTTTCATTCTTTTACAAGTGGCTATCCAGTTTTCCCAGCACCACTTGTTAAACAGGTTGTCTTTTCTCCGTTGTATATTCTTGCCTCCTTTGTCAAATATAAGGTGTCCATAGATGCGTGGATTTATCTCTGGGCTATCTATTTTGTTCCATTGATCTATATTTCTGTCTTTGTGCCAGTACCATACTGTCTTAATGACTGTGGATTTGTAGTATAGCTTAAAGTCAGGTAGGTTGATTCCTCCAGTTCCATTCTTCTTTCTCAAGATTGCTTTGGCTATACGAGGTTTTTTGTATTTCCATACAAATTGTGAAATTATTTGTTTTAATTCTCTGAAAAAGACCTCTGGTAGCTTGATAGGAATTGCACTGAATCTATAGATTGCTTTGGGTAGTATACTCATTTTCACTATATTGATTCTTCCAATCCACGAACACGGCACATTTCTCCATCTGTTTGTGTCCTCTTTGATTTCTTTCATCAGTGTTTTATAGTTTTCTATATACAAGTCTTTTGATTCTTTAGGTAGAAATACTCCTAAGTATTTTATTCTTTTTGATTTGATGGTGAATGGAATTGTTTCCATAATTTCTTTTTCTGTTTTTTCATTGTTAGTGTATAGAAATGCCAGGGATTTCTGTGTGTTGATTTTGTATCCTGAAACTTTGCTATATTCACTGATTAGCTCTAGTAATTTTCTCGTAGAGTCTTTAGGGTTTTCAATATAGAGGATCATGTCATCTGCAAACAGAGAGAGTTTTACTTCTTCTTTTCCAATCTGGATTCCTTTGATTTCTTTATCTGCTCTGATTGCTGTGGCCAAGACTTCCAAAACTATGTTGAAAAGTAGTAGTGAGAGTGGGCACCCTTGTCTTGTTCCTGACTTCAGGGGGAATGCTTTCAGTTTTTCACCATTGAGGATAATGTTTGCTGTGGGTTTGTCATATATAGCTTTTATTATGTTGAGGAATGTTCCTTCTATTCCTGCTTTTTGGAGGGTTTTTATCATAAATGGATGTTGAATTTTGTCAAAGGCTTTCTCTGCATCTATTGAGATAATCATGTGGTTTTCATTTTTCAATTTGTTAATGTGGTGTATTACATTGATTGATTTGCAAATATTGAAGAATCCTTGCATCCCTGGGATAAAGCCTACTTGATCATGATGTATGATTTTTTTGATGTGTTGTTGGATTCTATTTGCTAGAATTTTGTTAAGGATTTTTGCATCTAAGTTCATCAGTGATATTGGCCTGTAGTTTTCTTTTTTTGTGGCATCTTTGTCGGGTTTTGGAATTAGGGTGATGGTGGCCTCGTAGAATGAGTTTGGAAGTTTACCTTCCTCTGCAATTTTCTGGAAGAGTTTGAGTAGAATAGGTGTTAGCTCTTCTCTAAATTTTTGGTAGAATTCGGCTGTGAAGCCATCTGGTCCTGGGCTTTTGTTTTTTGGAAGATTTCTGATTACGGTTTCAATTTCTGTGCTAGTGATGGGTCTATTAAGATTATCTATCTCTTCCTGGTTTAGTCTTGGAAAGTTGTACTTTTCTAGGAATCTGTCCATTTCATCCAGGTTGTCCAATTTATTTGCATATAGCTGCTGATAATAGTCTCTTATGATCCTTTGTATTTCTGTGTTTTCTGTTGTGATCTCTCCGTTTTCTTTTCTAATTCTGTTGATTTGGTTCTTCTCCCTTTGTTTCTTGATGAGTCTGACTAATGGTTTGTCAATTTTATTTATCTTCTCAAAGAGCCAGCTTTTGGATTGGTTGATTTTTGCTATGGTCTCTTTTGTTTGCTTTGTGTTTATTTCTGCCCTGATCTTTAAGATTTCTTTCCTTCTACTAGACCTGGGCTTCTGCATTTCTTCCATTTCTAGTTGCTTTAGGTGTAAAGTAAGGTTATTTATTTGATTTTTTTCTAGTTTCCTAAGGTGAGCTTGAATTGCTATGAACCTTCCCCTTAGCACTGCTTTCACAGTGTCCCATAGGTTTTGGGCTGTTGTGTTTTCATTTTCATTCGTTTCCATGCATAACTGAATTTCATTTTTGATTTCTTCTGTGATTTGTTGGTTATTCAGCAGTGTGTTGTTGAGCATCCATATGTTGGAGGTTTTGGATGGTTTTCTCCTGTATTTGATATCTAATCTCACTGCATTGTGATCAGAAAAGATGCTTGGGATGATTTCAATGTTTTTGAATTTATCAAGGTTAGATTTACGGCCCAGGATGTGATCTATCCTGGAGAAGGTCCCGTGTGCGCTTGAGAAAAAAGTGAAATTCCTTGTTTTGGGGTGGAGTGACCTATAGATATCAATTAGGTCTAGTTGGTCTATTGTATCATTTAAAGTTTGAATTTCCTTGTTACTTTTCTGTTTAGTTGATTTATCCATTGGTGTGAGTGGTGTATTAAAGTCTCCTGCTATTATTGTGTTGTTGTTGATTTCCCCTTTCATATTTGTTAGCATTTGCCTTACATATTGTGGAGCTCCTATGTTAGGTGCATAAATATTTATAATTGTTATTTCTTCTTCTTGGATTGATCCTTTGATCATTATGTAATGTCCATCTTTATCTCTTTTCACTGCCTTTATTTTAAAGTCTACTTTATCTGATATGAGTATTGCCACTCCTGCTTTCTTTTGGTCTTTATTTGCATGGAATATCTTTTTTCCAGCCTTTAACTTTCAGTCTATATGTGTCCTTAGATTTGAGGTGGGTCTCTTGTAGGCAACATATATAGGGGTCTTGATTCTGTATCCAGTCGGCCAGTCTTTGTCTTTTGGTTGGGGCATTCAGCCTGTTTACATTTAAAGTAATTATTGATAAATATGATCCTGTTGCCATTTCTTCTATTTTATTGTTTTGGATTCGAGATTATATATCCCATCTGTGTTTCCTATCTAGGAAAGATCCTTTAGCATTCGTTGGTGGGCTGGGTTGGTATTGCTAAATTCTCTCAATTTCTGCTTATCTGAAAAAATTTTGAATTCTCCTTCAAATTTGAATGAGATCCTTGCTGGGTACAGTAATCTGGGTTGTAGCTTGTTTTCTTCCATGACTTTAAGAATGCTCTGCCATTCCCTTCTGGCCTGAAGCGTTTCTATTGAGAGATCAGCTGTTATCTTTATGGGATTCCCCTTGTGGGTTATTTTTTGCTTCTCCCTCACTGCTTTTAATATTTGGTCTTTGTATTTGATATTTGTTAATTTGATTAATATGTGTCTTGGGGTGCTCCGCTTGGGGTTGATTCTATTTGGGACCCTCTGTGTTTCTTGGACCTGAGATGTTATTTGCTTTCCCAATTTAGGGAAATTTTCCACCATAATTTCTTCAAGAATTTTTTGATGGTCTTTCTATTTGTCTTCTTCTTCTGGGATTCCTATGATTCAAATATTGGTGCGTTTAATACTATCCCAGAGGTCTCTGAGATTGTCCTAATTTCTTTTAATTCTTTTTTCATTTTTCCTTTCTGTTTCATTTATTTCTGCCATTCTATCTTCTATTTCACTTATCCTGTCTTCTATTTCTGTTATTCTACTGTTGGTTCCCTCCAGGGTGTTTTTGATCTCATTTATTGCATTATTTATTGTATTTTGACTCTTTTTCATTTCTTCTAAGTCCTTGTTAAAGCTTACCTGCATCTTCTCAATCCTTGCCTGCAGGTTATTGAGTTGCAACTCCAACTTATTTTCCAGGTTTTGGATCATTTTCACTATCATTATTCGGAATTCTTTGTCAGGTAGACAAGCTATCTCTTCGTCTTTTGTTTGGTCTAGGGGATATTTATCCTGGTCCTTTACTTGTTGGGTATTTCTCTGCCTTTTCATCTTGTTTATCTTGGTGTGTTGTCCCTTTATTGTGGGGTTTCCTCACTATGGGAGGGGTTGGTTGAGTGTTTTGTCAGAGTTTCCTGGTTGGAATCTTAAGCGGTCTGTCCTGCTTGATTTGGCACCTCTGCTGGCCCCTTCAGTGTCTATTCAGCGCTCTGGGGTTTGCCCCGCTCGCGGTGCCTGCACTTTTCCCGCCCCCTCTGCTCAGGCTCTGGGCTGGCGGCGCACTCTGATGACGCAGTTGGAGGCTGTGGCTTCTCCTCTCCCCTGGCCCAGCCGCTCGGCTCTTTCTGCTTGCAGCTGGGCGTGTCTTCTCAGATGTGCAGTGGCAGACTCTGGCGGTGCACTCTGGTGACGCAGTTGGGGGGCTGCGGCTTCTCCCCTCCCCCGGCCCAGCTGCTCGGTTTTTTGAGTGTGCGGCTGGGGGCGTTTTCTCAGATATGAGAAGCACCGAATTCTGGTGGCGACTGTCCAGAGTCCCCAGAGGTCTTGGCTAGCACCCAATTCTGCCTGCGGTTTGGGGGCAGAAGCCTCGCAGGGGCGCTCTCCGTAGCCCGCAGCCTCTCTGTTCCACCCGGCTGTCTTGCGCCGCGGTCCGAGTCCCCACTCCCCTTTGTTCTGTTCGCGAGCCTGGCGGGGGTCTTCCCTGGGGAAGGCTACCCAGCGGTCTATCTCCGGTTAGCACCCTCGGTTAGGAACCTCAGTCTGCCCCAGGCGTTCAATCTCAGTCCTCCCCCTAAGCGCGTGGCCCGCCCCTCCCTGAGCAGTCTGCTGGCTCGTGGGGGAAGGGGCGACCAGTCGCCGCTCCATTCTCCAAGGGGCTTAACTATTTATTGGCTTCTAAGTCCCGACTTTTACGCTCTTTGAGATTCGCCTCAGATCTCTCAGTTCCGCCAGTGAGAATGTTTCCTGACGTTCGTAAACCTTTATCTCTTTCGAGGCTCCCCTTCTGAGATGAATCTCAGTCCCTGTCTCTTTGCCTCTTTTTACTTTTTTTTTCCTTTGGTCCTACCTTCTTTCATCGGCAATGGGCTGTCTTTCCAGATACCTGAAGACCTCTGCCAGCATTCAGACGTTGATTTATGGAGTTTGTTCGGTATTTAAATGTTCCTTTG
This sequence comes from Antilocapra americana, assembly GCA_007570785.1. Classification (NCBI taxonomy): domain Eukaryota; kingdom Metazoa; phylum Chordata; class Mammalia; order Artiodactyla; family Antilocapridae; genus Antilocapra; species Antilocapra americana. The sequence goes on along the minus strand of ML663567.1, from coordinate 14,412,475 downwards.
GTGTATTTGTTGGGGAAAGTGTGGACTCCGCGTCCTATTCTTCCGCCATCTTAGTCCCTCCCCCTCTATTAGTTCTTGCCATTAAGTTTTGCTTTTGGGATCCAGAGGTAAATTGTTAACATGTCTTTCCCTATACCAGATTGTATAGAAACTTACAGAGATAAACAAAAACACACACAGACACGTAGACCCAAGGGTACACACACACACACACAGATACACACACTGGAAGTGTTTTAGTTTATTCCTTTATGCTTGGAACACTGTATATTTAAATTTGTTTATCTAAAAAGAGAAGATAACAATGCCATATTTTATTATCCATTTATATCAGTTATATCAGACATTGATGATTTATGTTATTCAGTAGTCCGCCTTTCATAAAGTCTGTCTCTAATTATATATTTAATGTTTAAAAAAAGAAAAGCAAGAGAAAGCCTTGGCTCTTACTCAATGCATCTAGGATTTTAAATATTCCTATTTTTAAAATAGGCTAAGTAATCTTAGCAAAATTTTAGCCAATCACATAAAAAATGCCTGGTAAACCTGACCGTGGTATGGTGATTATGAAGGAGCTTAAATTCTTAAATTCCTTGGCAATTTTCAAGAATAGGCTTGTTTTTAAAGAATAATTTTGGTAGAAACCATTGAATATACAACTTTGAGTTTTATTTGAACTTGGTCTACTCAGGACATTTTATCTCATCAGCAGAGAGACTACATTCTCAAAATAAGGTTGCTAAATGTTTTTAACAACATAATGATTGCCAAGATGAAACTGAAATTCTTGAGATGTATAGGAGCTTTGATTTCTTTTAAGATCAAATTGCCAGGGCTACAGTGAGGTGGGATGATCTCTCCCAAATGAGGTGTATATCTTGTGCCTAGTAATATGTCGAGGCACAGAAATTTATAGCTCTACAGAGTGTTGGTGAGAATTCATGTATTATGTCTGAAATGTAAAAATTAACTCATTCTCAGGTAAAGTAGTATATATAAAAAGGGGTACATGTAGATCTGAGCCAAAAGTTAATATATATTAAGACTATATGCTTCTGTTTCAGAAGACCAGACAGACTCTTATGCAAACTGAATCTACTCTGAAGGGAGGATCAATAAATGGTAATGGAAACAAAGAATATTTCTGATTGACTTGCCAATAAACTAAACAAGACCAATGAAAGAATTGTTGAGCTTGACTGAGGTAAACAGATACCTCTCAAACTGAATGAAAATAGAGGAAAGTATATCAAAATGCAAGGACTATCTCAAAAAGTGTTAGAATACATAATTGGATATTAGAAGAAAAAGAAAGTAGGATGGTGCAGAAAACATCAGAAATAAAGATGACCAAGAATATTTTAAGGTTAATGACAGACACAAAATCACAATACAGGAAGCTTAGAGAATTCAAAGCAGGATAAATTAACAAAATGCCACATCTAGCTATATTATATTTCAAATGAGAAAACTGAAGACAAATATAAAGCTATGAAGGAATAAAAGGGGGAAAATGTATTACCTATTGTGGAACAAGAGCAAGAATTACAGTAGACATCTAGCCAGAAATCGTCAATAAAAGAAAATAGAGTGACATATTTAAAATGTTGAAAGAAAATTTTATCAAACTAGACTCCTATATCCAGTGAAACTATCCTTCAAAATACAGGGTATATAAAAGGTTTCGGAAACAAATAAATTAAGACAATGTATATCTAGGACACCCTTCAAAAAATGTTAGAAGACATTTTCAGGAAAAAAAAAATGGAAAAGTATGTAGGAAAGATTCTTAGAACTATATAGGAAAAATAAGAGCACTGGAGAAGGAATAAATAAATAAAAGTAAAGTTTTTTATAATTAATACAATAGTTGTATTATAACCATATACATATAAAATGTATATATTTTCAGTTCAGTTCAGTCACTCAGTCATGTTTGACTCTTTGCGACCCCATGAACTGCAGCACACCAGGCCTCCCTGTCCATCACTAGAGTTCACCCAAACCCATGTCCATCGAGTCGGTGATGCCATCTGTCCATCTCATCCTCTGTTGTCCCCTTCTCCTCCTGCCCCCAATCCTTCCCAGAATCAGGGTCTTTTCCAATGAGTCAACTCTTCGCATGAGGTGGCCAAAGTATTGGAGTTTCAGCTTCAACATCAGTCCTTCCAACGAACACCCAGAACTGACCTCCTTTAGGATGGACTTATTGGATCTCCTTGCAGTCCAAGGGACTCTCAAGAGTCTTTTCCAACACCACGATTCAAAAGCATCAATTCTTTCATGCTCAGTCTTTTTTTCGATGTCCAACTCTCACATCCATACATGACTATTGGAAAAATCATAGCCTTGACTAGACGGCAAAGTAACGTCTCTGCTTTTCAATATGCTATCCAGGTTGGCCATAACTTTCCTTCCAAGGAGTAAGCATCTTTTGATTTTATATCTGCAGTCACCATCTACAGTGATTTTGGAGCCCCCCAAAATAAAGTCTGACACTTTTTCCACTGTTTCCCCATTTATTTCCCATGAAGTGATGGGATCAGATGTCATGATCTTAGTTTTCTTAATATTAAGCCTTAAGCCAACTTTTTCACTCTCCTCTATCACTTTCAGCAGGAGGCTTTTTAGTTCCTTCACTTTCTGCTATAAGGGTGGTGTCATCCGCATATCTGAGATTATTGATATTTCTCCAAGCCATCTTGGTTCCAGCTTGTGCTTCTTCCAGCCCAGCGTTTCTCATGATGTACTCTGCATATAAGTTAAATAAGCAGAATGACAATATATAGCCTTGACGTACTTCTTTTCCTATTTGGAACCAGTCTGTGTTCCATGTCCAGTTCTAACTGTTTCTTCCTGACCTGCATACAGGTTTCTCAAGAGACAGGTCAGATGGTCTGGTATTCCCATCTCTTTCAGAATTTTCCACAGTTTATTGTGATCCACACAGTCAAAGGTTTGGCATAGTCAATAAAGCAGAAGTAGATGTTTTTCTGGAACTCTCTTGCTTTTTTGATGATCCATCAGATGTTGGCAATTTGATCTCTGGTTCCTCTGCCTTTTCTAAAACCAGCTTGAACATCTGGAAGTTCATGTTTCATGTATTGCTGAAGCCTGGCTTGGAGAATTTTGAGCATTATTTTCCTAGCATGTGAGATAAGTGCAATTGTGCAGGAATTTGAGCATTCTTTGGCATTGCCTTTCTTTGGTATTGGAATGAAAACAGACCTTTTCCAGTCCTGTGGCTACTGCTGAGTTTTCCAAATTTGCTGGCATATAGAGTGCAGCACTTTCACAGCATGATCTTTTAGGATTTGAAATAGCTCAACTGGAATTCCATCACCTCCCCTAGCTTTATTCGTAGTGATGCTTTCTAAGGCCCTCTTGACTTCACTTTCCAGGATGTCTGGCTCTAGCTGAGTGTGAGTGATCACACCATCATGATTATATGTGTAGTGAAGATTTTTTTTGTACAGTTCTTCTGTGTATTCTTGCCACTTCTTAATATCTTCTGCTTCTGTTAGGTCCATATATTTTTATACAATGTATAAATTTTATACAATGTATATATTTTAATACAGTGTATATGTACATATTATAGCATCAGTTAAAAAGACACATAACAATTTAAGGAAATAATAGTAGGAATGCATTGGTGACTATCACATGGATAATTCAAATGAATGACATCACTGTCATAAGGCACACAAGTGAGGTACCAAAAATATACTAATATACCATTCAACTACCCATGAATTGTGATTTGAAAGGGAACTTGCAGGGACTTCTCTGGCAGTCCAGTGTTAAGACTTTACACTCCAATGCAGGGATATGTATTAAATCCCTGGTCAGTGAGCTAAGCTCCCACATGACTCACAAACAAAAAAAACCAAAGCATAAAATAGAAGCAATAGTACAACAAATTCAATAAAGACTTTAAAAATTATCCATATCCAGAAAAAAAATCTGAAAATAAAAGAAAACAAACTTACACCTGTTTTATATGTATATATGACTCTAGGAGAAACACAGTCACTTTGACGAATTTCAACTGATTTGCTAAGTGAAAAGATAAAAGAATCAGAGAAAGCTTTCAGTTAACCTAAGAGCTGTTGGGGAAAAAAGGGAGGGGAAGAAAGAAACAAAGATACCAAATAGAAAAAGAAACAAATATTGTAAATACTAAGTACCCCTCGAAAAGAGAAGGGCAACACACTCCAATATTCTTCCCTGGAGAATTCCATGGACAGAGGAGCCTGGCCAGCTACAGTCCATGGGGTAGCAAAGAGTCAGACACAACTGAGTGACTAACACACAACACAGTCCAATTTGATTAATAAAGACTTTAACTGAAAATCGTCTAAATATACCAGTTTGAGAGTTTCAGTAAAAATGCAAGACTCAATCATGCTTCATCTACAAAAACAAAAATAAAAATAGAACACTTTAAATACAAAGACTCAGCTTAAAAATAAGGCTAATGCCCAGAATATCTAAAACCATACTGAAAAGAACAAATTTGGTAGACTGACAACACCTCACCTCAAGATTTACAATAAAGGTACAGTCATCAAAACTGTACTAGTGGTAAAATATAAACAGAATAGAAAGCCCAGAAATAGACCCAAGTAAACATAGTCAGTTGATCTTTGTCAAAGGAATAAAGGCAATACAATGGAAAAGACAGTCTTTTAAACAAATGGTACTGGGACATTTGGACATTCACATGCAAATAATAAATCTAGACACATATCTTATACCATTCACAAAAATTGATGCAAAATGGATTATATACCTAAATGTAAAATGCAAAACTGCCAAAATCCCAGACATTAAGCTATGAGGAAGCCTTGGGTATAGTGATGACTTCTTAGCTACAACACCAAGGGCATGATCCATAAAAGAATAACTTGATAATCTCAGCTTCTTTAAAATTTAAAATTTCTGCTCTCAAAAGACAATGTTAAGAAAATGAGAAGACAAGCCACAGACTAGGAGAAAATATTTTCCAGAAAACAAAGCTGATAAAGGGCCATCATTATAAAAAATGCAAGAACTCTTAAAACTTAACACTAAGAAAACAAACAATTCCATTGAAAATAGGCCAAGGATCTGGATCTGGAAGAAGATATAGATATAGCAAATAAGCCTATGAAAAGATAGTCTACATTATATCATTAAGAAATTGCAATTAAACAATGATACCACTATATACCTAATAGAGTGGCTAGAACCTAAAACACTGACATTACCAAATGCAGAAGAGTTGGGGAAAAATAAAAACTCTCATTCATTTTTGGTGGGGATGCAAAATGGAACAGTACCTTTGGAAGATGGTTTAACAGTTTCTTACAAAACTTAACATACATTTAGCATGCAACCCAAAAATGTTGAAAACTAACTTCCACATAAGAACCTAAACAGAGATATTTATAATACTTTGTTCTTAACTACCAAAACTTGGGTGCACCCAAGATGCTCCTTCATTAGGTGAATAGATCAATAAAGTGTGGTACATTCAAACAGCCGAATGTCTTTAACACTAAAAAGTAATGAATGATGAAGCCATGAAAAGACATAGAATACTGTCTATCCAAACACTTTCCCTCTCCCCTCCGACCTAGGAGATTGGACATGCCAGTAAAAAGGCAGCAAGGTCTTTGTCAGTTCTGCCTTTTTGCTCTGCCAGGAGTTTCCACTGTAATCGACTCCAAGACTGTAGACAACTTCTGCTTATAGCAAAGCTAGGGTTATGGGCCCAGTGAATAGCCATTAGGTAATAACAGAGTTCAAGACCCAAAGAGGGTGGCTGGGCCCAGCTTGGTCTAAGGAGTATTAGCCCAGCATTGTGGATTATACACGTCTACTCTTGACTCAATTAATGATGGATGATTCAACATCAAACTTTAATAATAATCTTCAGCTTTGGTTGTCCTGTCTGTAAGATGTAATGATTATAATGTCTATATTTTAGGAAGGGCATCATGCAATAAAATATTAAAAAAGCAAAAAAAAAAAAGAAAGAAAAGACATAGAATAACTTAAATGCTTATTACTAAGTGAAAGAAGCCAATCAGAAAAGGCTACATACTGTATGATCCTAAATATATGATATTTTGAAAAAGGCTAAAACCATTCTCCAAGCCAGGCTTCAACAGTATGTGAAATGTGAACTTCCAGATGTTCAAGCTGTATTTAGAAAAGGCAGAGGAACCAGAGATCAAATTGCCGACATCCGTTGGATCATCAAAAAAGCAAGTGAGTTCCAGAAAAACATCTTCTTTTGCTTTATTGACTATGCCAAAGCCTTTGACTGTGTAGATAACTAAAAAGCTGTGGAAAATTCTTAAAGAGAGGTAAATACCAGACCACCTGACCTACCTCCTGAGAAACATGCAGGTCAGGAAGCAACAGTTAGAACTGGTCATGGAACTACAGACTGGTTCCAAATCAGGAAAGGAGCACACCAAGGTTGTATATTACCACCCTGCTTATTTAACTTATATGCAGAGTACGTCATTCAAAATGCCAAGCTGGATGAAGCACAAGTGGAATCAAGATGGCTTGGAGAAATATCAATAGCCTTAGATATGCAGATGACACCACACTTATGTTAGAAGGCAAAGAAGAACTAAAGAGCCTCTTGATGAAAGTGAAAGAGGAGAGTGAAAAAGTTGGCTTAAACTCAACATTCAGAAAACTAAGGTCCCATCACTACATGGAAAATAGATGGGGAAATAATGGAAACAGGTACAGACTTTATTTTCTTGGGCTCCAAAATCACTGCAGATGATGATACCAGCCATGGAATTAAAAGATATTTGCACTTTGGAAGAAAAGCTATGATCAACCTAGACAGAATATTAAAAAGCAGAGACATTACTTTGCCAACGAAGGTCGTCTAGTCAAGGCTATGGTTTTCACAGTAATCATGTATGGATATGAGAGTTGAACTATAGAGAAAGCTGAGTGCCAAAGAATTGTTGCTTGCGAACTGTGGTGTTGGAGAAGACTCTTGAAAGTCCCTGCAAGGAGACCCAACCAGTCCATCCTAAAGGAAATCAATCCTGAAAATTCATTGGAAGGACTTGATATTGAAGCTGGAACTCCAATACTTTGGCCACCTGATGTGAAGAACTGACTCATTGGAAAAGACCCTGATGCTGGGAAAGATTGAAGGCAGGAGGAGAAGGGAATGACAGAGGATGAGATGGTTGGATGGCATCACTGACTCAATGGACATGGGTTTGGGTAAACTCCAGGAGTTGGTGATGGACAGGGAGGCTTGGTGTGCTGCAGTCCATGGGATAACAAGGAGGTGGACATGGCTGAGCAACTGAACTGAACTGATGAGAGCACTAAAAGATTAGTGGTTGCTGGATGTTGGGTAAAGGGGGTAGGAGGACCAATGAATGGATTATGGAGGGTTGTTATAGCAGTGAAAGTATTCTTCATGATACTGTAATGATGGATATATGTAATCACACTCTTGTCAAAACCCATAGAAGAAACATCAAGATTGAATCCTATATTTAACTATAGATTTTGGCTGATTATGATGTGTTATTATAGATTTATCAATTGTACCACTCTGGTCAGGCCTGCTGATAGTGCGAGAGGCTGTTCATGTTGAGGAGTACTTGGAAACACCTTGTACTCACTGCTGAGCTAGGCTGGATCCTAAAATCGCACCAAAAATAAAATTTATTTTTTAAAAAAAAGGAAAGAAAAAACTGGTTTAAACTCAGAACTGAAGTCATTTGGCTTCTGAAATATGTAGCTCTAGAAGAGACTGTGTTCTAGCCTCTCCACATATTTTCAATGCCCTGAGTTACCTTTTCTGCCTCCCCATTATTGCTCCTCCATGCTCAAGTTAGAAATTCTTTTAAAATTGTTGGAGGCACAGTGACTTGAAATTTTCTCTTCCTGCAGAAGGTTATGCAGTGTGAATATTATGAAGTTTTAACTCTGTATAACATTTCCCATGGAACTGTAGGTAGTATAGAATAATTAGCATAAGGCTAGACTTCAGTTATATTTTGGACTAAGCATAAGTTTGAGATTTTGCTCTAAAATTCAACAGAAAAAACATATATTCTCCCACGATTGAATATATTACATGTTAAAAGTTTTTTTTAGTACAATTTGTATACTTTGATCTTATTTAAGTAGTTATCTGAATATCATGAGGAATTTTTTTTAATTTGAGCTTCAATTTTCTCACCTAAGTAGTTGTAATCAATTAAAATTCCATAATGATATTTAAGTAAAAAATAAATAATACATACAAAAGCAGCAAATGCAAGACTAAAATTCAGTGGAATTTGTGTGTTTTATTCTGAAGAACTATTTGAGTACATTCTTTCAAACCCAAATATTTGTATTTTAAACAAGATTGGACAATCCTTAGGGCAAGAACTATTGGCTAAGTTTTCTTACTCAAGTTCTATTTTGAGTTTTTATTCATTTTATTGTTTTAGTCACACTATTTTTATTCAACCAACATCTTTCCCCCCTTCATACGATTCCTGTTTAATAAAAATTAGCCATAAATTTTGCTCCACTGCACCTATGGAGATGTTCTAGAGGTAAACGCATACAAAAGATAAAGTGTTAAACTGATAAATATCAAACATATACATCAAAATTAGTTATCCTACAAGGGTCACAAGTGGGTAGAGTATATCAACATTATTCATGTTATTTTTATGACTAGAGTTCTCCTGTTTTCCAATATATAGCACAAATGAGTGGTCAAGTATCAAAATATTCAGTTCTATTGAGTATACTTCACATTTTCAGCTTACTAGGCCTACCTTATAATAATTGTTAAAAAACACAGACCACAGTAATATTAATTACACTAAGTCAAATAAAAAAAAACAGTGAATTGCTTGAAATAATGGTTAAATTATATTGAAATAGTGTGTACAAGTTTTTGGTTATCTTAATCAAGACAGTTTTCCTAGATATTATAGATATATTAAAAATCATATAAAATTTATTTTACATATGCTTTTTTCAAATTATACAACCTTGAATTTGAAAACAGATATGTTATGATTTTAAATATCATATTTTGTGATTTTTAATAGGCTACTAGTCAGAGCATATTAGTTAAGGATTCCTTGGTGGCTCAGATGGTAAAAAATCCATTTGCAATGTTGGAAACCTGGATTTGATTCCTGGGTTGGGAAGCTCCCTTGGAGGAGGGAATGGCAACACACTTCAGTATTCTTGCTTGGAGAAACCCATGGACAGAGGAGCCTGGTGTGGTACAGTCCACGCGGTCACAAAAGGTCAGACATGACTGAGAGACTAAGCACAGCACAGTCAGAGCATATAAAATTTTGTGATTTTTAATAGATTACTAGTCAGACCATTAGCATGAAGTTTATATTCATTTTATTATAAGATATATATGTGTGTGTGTGTGTGTGTGTGTGTATATATACATACATTTGTTTGATATTAGAAGACTTTCCTTGTGGACTTGCAAGCTAAATTGCACATTGAAAATATTTACAAACTGCAATATTTTTATCAGATTCCTAATTTTCTTTTAATATCTCAAAACTGAAGTTAAAGAAAATTACAAATACAGAATCCTAATGCTATTAACTTGGCTTTAATATAATTCTTTTTTTTTTCTCACTTTTCATTTGTTATTTAATTTATTTTCTTTACATTATTGTGTTGGTTTTGCCATACATTGACATGAATCCACCATGGGTATACATGTGTTCCCTTCCAGAATCCCCCTCCCATCTCCCTCCCAATTCTATCCCTCTGGGTCATCCCGGTGTACCAGCCCTGAGCACCCTGTATCAAGCATCAAACCTGGGCTATGATAATTTACATGTTTCAGTGCCATTCTCCCATATAATCCCACCCTTGCCCCCTCCCATAGAGTCCAAAAGACTGTTCTATACATCTGCGTCTCTTTTGCTGTCTCACATACAGGGTTATCGTTACCATCTTTGTAAATTCCATATATATGCATTAGTATACTGTATTGTTGTTTTTCCTTCTGGCTTACTTCACTCTGTATAATAGGCTCCAGTTTCGTCCACCTGAGTAGAACTGATTCAAATGTATTCTTTTTAATGGCTGAGTAATATTCCATTGTGCATATGTACCACAGCTTTCTTATCCATTCGTCAGTTGATTCTTTTTAAATGGAGTAATATGAACAATTTATAGAAGATTAATGTACATTCTGACTCTAGATGAGTGATCACACCATTGTGGATATCTGGGTCATTAAGGCCTTTTTCTGTATAGTTCTTTTGCATGTTCTTGCCACTCTTCTTAATATCTTGTTTCTGTTAGGTCCATACCATTTCTGACCTTTATTGTGCCCATCTTTTCATGAAATGTTCCCTTGGTATCTCTAGTTTTCTTGAAGAGATCTCTAATCTTTCTCATTCTATTATTTTCCTCTATTTCTTTGTATTGTTCACCTAAAAAGATACTTATTGTCTTTCCTTGCTGTTCTTTGGAATTCTGCATTCAGATGGATATATCTTTTCTTCTTTGCCTTTGGCTTCTCTTCTTTTCTCAGCTATTTGTAAGGCCTCCTCAGACAACCATTTTGCCTTTTTGCATGTCTTTTTCTTGGGGATGTTTTTGGTCACTGCCTACTTTACAGTGTTGCAAACCTTTACCCATAGTTTTTCAGGCACTCTATCAGACCTAATGTCTTGAATATATTAGTCACCTCCACTGTATAATCATAAGAGATTTGATTTAGGTCATACCAGAATGGTCTAGTTCTTTTCTCTACTTTGTTCAATTTAAGTCTGAATTTTGCAATAACGAGTTCATGATCTGAGCCACAGTCATGAAGGTGTGATCATTCAACCAGAGCCAGACATCCTGGAGTGTGAAGTCAAGAGGGCCTTAGGAAGCATTACTATGAACAAAGTTATTGGGTGAGATGGAATTCCAGCTGATCTATTTCAAATCCTAAAATATGATGCTGTTAAAGTGCTACACTCAATAGGTCAGCAAATTTGGAAAATTCAGCAGTGGCTACAGGACTGGAAAAGTCAGTTTTCATTCCAATCCCAAAGAAATGCAATGCTAAAGAATGTTCCAAATGCCACACAATTTAACCCATTTCACATGCTAGCAAAGTAATGCACAAACTACAAACTACTTCAAGCTAGGCATCAACAATATGTGAACTAAGACCTTTCAGATGTACAATCTGCATTTAGCAAAAGCAGAAGAACCAAAGATCAAATTGCCAACATCTGTTTTATTATAGAGAAGGCAAGGGAATTACAGAAAAAAACATCTATTTCTGCTTCATTGACTAGGTGAAATTCTGACTCTGTGGATCAAAACAAACTGTGGAAAATTCTTCAAGAGATGAGAATACCATCTGATTCCTGAGAAACCTGTATGTAGGTCAAGAAGAAATAGAACTGGATATGGAACAACTAACTGGTTCAAAACTTGGAAAAGAGTACGTCAAGGCTGTATGTATATTGTCACCCTGCTTATTTAACTTATATGCAGAGTATGTCATGTGAAATGTCGGGCTTGATGAAGCATAAGATGGAGTCAAGACTGCTGGGAGAAATATCAACAACCTCAGATATGCATATGACAACACTCTAATGTTAGAAAGTGAAGGGGAACTAATGTGCCTCTTGATGAAGGTGAAAGAGGAGAGTGAAAAAGCTGGCTTAAAACTTAACATTCAAAAAACTAAAATCATGGCAGCCAGTCCCATCACTTTGTGACAAATAGATGGGGAAACAGTGACAGATTATATTTTCTTAGGCTCCAAAACTACTGAGGGCAGTAACTACATATTTGAAATTAAAAGATGCTTGTTCTTTGGAAGAAAAGCTATTACAAACCTAGAAAGTGTATTAAAAGGCTGAGATACCACTTTGCTGACAAAGATCTGTATAGTCAAAGTTATGGTTTTTCCAATAATCATGTATGGATGTGTGACCTGGACCATAAAGAAGGCTGAGTGCTGAAGAATTGATGCTTTCAAATTATGGCACTGCAAAAGACTCTTGAGAGTCCCTTGGACATCAAGGGAATCAAACCAGTCAATTAAAAAGAAAGTTGACCCCGAATATTCACTGGAAGGACTGATGCTAAAGCTGAAGCTCCAATCCTTTGGCTACCTGATACAAAGAGCCAACTCATTGGAAAAGTCCCTGATTCTGGGAAAGATTGAGGACAGAAGAAGAGGAGGATGACAGAGGATGAGATGGTTGAATGTCATAATCTTCTCAATGGACTGAGTTTGAGCAAACTCTGGCAGATAGTGAAGGACAGGGAAGCCTGGTGTGCTGCAGTCCAAGGGGTCACACAGGGTTGGACAGGACTGAGCAACTGAACAACAACAAATGTACATTCTAAATTTTTACAAACTGTAGAAAAGCATTATGATTCCCTTAGATTGGTCTATCTCATTCTATCCAGTAGCCACCAGTCAGATGTGGGTCTTGAACACTTGAAACATATTTAATCAAAATTGACATAGGCTGTGAGTAGAAAATAAATACTAGATGACAAAATTTAGTTTGAAATATGTAAAATGGACATTTATTTTATATTGATTACATGTTGAGATAATGATATTGTGGATTGACAGTCATCCCTAAGCATCCACAGGTCTCTCATCAGTGGATTCAACTAGCCATAGATGGAAGTCGAGATCTCCCCATTGGTTGAATCCATGAATGAGAACCTGTGAATATTTAGGACTAACAGTACATTGAAAATCTTTCATATATAAGTGGATCCACACAGCTCAAACCTGTATTGTTCTAAAACAATGAGCCTGTTTTTCTGGTATCATTTATTTCATTCTTGATTTCTTTAATTCTTTAATTTTTATTTATCATTCAAAACAAAACAAGCTTATTTATTGAATGCACTGTGACTTCTGTCTGCCTTTTAAGTGCCCAGATATTTTCCAAATGTGGTGCTTGGTCATTTGATGTTGTGACATTTTGGTAAACACTGAGTAGTGAGTACTCTCACCAAACCCTCAAGGACACAGCACATTAATCTTCTGACACTGGAGTTAATACAATACAATGTACTTAATTGCATTAAACCGATGTATCGAATACAATGCTACTAATTATTTCGCTTGGAGGCAAAGACCACTTATGGTCTAGCTGTTTTTGTTGTTCAGTCACTAAGTCATGTCCAACTCCTTTGCGTCCCCAGGGACTGTAGCCCACCAGGCTCTAGTGGGCTATCGATGGGATTTCCCAGGCACGCATACTGGAGTGGGCTGTCATTTCCTACTCCAGATGGTCTATTATGTTCAGCTTAAAGCTGAGGTGTCTAATTAATGTTCTCAGGGCTAAGTATATTTTTTTGTATCATTTATGAAATGTTGAAAAATATAAACTGGAAGTAATTGAATAATTTTTAAAACTAAAAGTAGATCATCTAGATTGTTTTATTTATTGTTTTATGAAAGTTACAGGTGACCAAATAAATCCAAACTTTATAAAAAACAAAAATCAAACCTGCTTTGATGAAGAATGAACTGTACTGTTAATTAAAATTATAACATTAAATTACTAACACCAGTTTCCTATTATTTTTGATGTGACTACTACAATATTGAAAAATACATATATGGCTCTCATTATATCTCTTATGAATAGCTTCTCTAGAAGAAAAAGTCACAAAACTCCTAACCAGCCAAACTTTTATCAGCACTGTAGTAATGGCTCACCTGATGACTCATAAGATGTGATAAATTCACCCAAAGTTTACTTTTTCTAATCATAGTGATATGATTTGACTGCTTTTTGACAAAGTGAATTTGTCTTTGAGCTTTGGCGCTGAGAAGACATGAGTTAGAAAGCACCATTGTGAACCTGTCAAAATTTTAATTCAAATGCGTGCATGAGAGTTGTCTGAGTAATAATTTTTGGTATTTTCAGCTTCGGTTACATGAATAGATAACAATCATTAACTGTAAAAGACTGAAATATTTATCAAAATTAGTACAGCTGCTTATTTCCATTTAATTAAAATTCAGTGTTTTCATTTGTAAATTTTCTTAAACTATCTGAGATCCATAAAACCTTTCAAAGTTTAAAGATAGATGTCATAAATTCAGTAAAAATTTATGAAACATTTTGTGGATTTGCTCACTTTTCTTTCTTAAAGAAAGGAGAGAAAGACTTCATCAGTTTCTTGAAGAACTTGAGATAAAAAAGTTTAGTTTCCTGTTTTAGAACTAACTTAATTTCTTTCCAATACTGTGACTTCTCTTTGAGATAAAGATTGTGCATAAATTTCTTCAATTTAGTCTGTGCTAAATTTTTTCTTTAGTTTCTGAGTTTTAAGAAATTGACTGGAAATATTAAAAGTTAATAAATCCTCAATGCAGGGAGTAGAATGAAAGGGTTTGCTTTCTGAATGAAAATTATAGCAATTTTTTATGGTTTAAGAGATTCTCATTTGGCACTAGTGGTAAAGAATCCACCTACCAAAGTAGAAGATGTAAGAAACACGATCTCCATTTCTGGAAATCTGAAAGATCCCCTAGAGAAGGAAACGGCAACCCACTCCAGTATTTTTGCCAAGAAAATTCCATAAATGGAGTCAAATAACTAACTAAACAATATTTTTTAAAAAGAATAGTCATTATGTGTAAGTAGTCAAGACTTAGCTAAATTAATTTCATATGGTGGTATTCATCAAGTTTTATCTAAAGGAAACTTTCTTTTTTGGTATTCTCAGACATCTTCAACTTCAGACACATAAGCAAATACAGAACAAAGCCTCCCTTAGGATCTAAAATAAAATAAAATCTAAATTAAAAATAAAATCTAAATTAAAAATAAAATTAGATTATCTAATTTAATTTTAGATAAATTAGATAATTTAGATAAATTAGATTTAGATAAATTTAGATAAATACTTTAAGATATATTTAGATAAACAAATAAATAATAATTTTAGATAAATTAGATAAAGTTTAGATCTAAGTTGAAAAATAAAAACAAACAATTCTCTGCCGCCATTGCAGACTTTAGCATGTGAAACAGTGATTTTTCCTATCACAGGAGCCATATTTGTTTTAGGGAGCACTTATTTCACAAATTTACCCCCAAACCCAGTATGGTCTAAACACACAACCCTTTAACAGAAAAAAGGCCCATAGTCTTAGAAAAACTGAACCATTTTTGAAAATAAAACTCATGATTTTATTTCTCCTTGTGTCTGTGCAGCATAATAAAACAGTCAGTGCTCAGCCTAACAATTTGAAAAATTTGAATTCCAGATATGTATTTATTAGTAGATAATGGGCTGCTTGGGTTTCCAAACTGTTCCTCTCATGTAACAGTAGCTCAAATTATAGTGGGATTGGAGGAAAGCAGCCATTGCTACACAGGTGGTGGGATATGCAGAGTTATCTGAGTCTCCAGTTATCCTGTCCTGGAGAGCAGTGACTAAGAGATGTCGCTTAGTGTGTCGCCTGTGAATAACAGGAGTACAGAGACAAGAGTTTGGTCTAGAAAATGGGGTGGATACCAAGAGTCTTGCTTTTGATATTTAACTAATCTCCACAGGAAAGCCGTAAACCCTTCCCATATATCATAGTTTGAGACCACTTCAGTGGTTCAGGGATTTCACAACCATTTTCATAATAATACCAAGATATTGTACTTTTTGTTTCACTGTCATTTTTTTTTATTATGAGTATGGAGTGGAGTCTTCAGAGGTTATATGAAATATAAAAAATAAATACACATAAAAAATAAATGAAATGCATAAAGTGTGGGCCTCCCTGGTGGTTCAGTGGTAAAGAATACATCTGCCAATACAGGAGACCTCAGATTCAATCTCTGGGTCTGGAAGATCCCCTGGAGAAGGAAATGGTAACCCACTCCAGTATTCTTGCCTAGGAAATTCCCTGGACAGAAGAGCCTGGTGGGCTACAGCCCATGGGGTTGCAAAAGAGTTGGACATGACTTAACAACTAAACAACATCAAAAACAACATAAAATGTGATAAGTGAATTCAAAAGCAGATATGAAAATACAGCCAGATATTAACATTTGCAGCAATGTGAAAGAGTATCATTACCTCACAACTTTTTTTTGTTTTCTAAAATACAGTTATTTATTTTTAATTGTTTTAATTTTTAATTTTTTCCTTCCAGTTTTATTGGGCTATATATAAAATAAAAGTTTAAAGCATACAGCATAAATATTTGGTGGCATTAGTGGTAAAGAACCCAGCCACCAATGTAGGAGACATAAGAGGCATGGGTCCGATCCCTGGGTTAGGAAGACCCCTTGGGCTAGGAAATGGCACCCCACTCCAATATTTTTGCCTGGAGAATCCCATGGACAGAGGAGCCTAGTGGGCTACAGCCTATGGGGTCACAAAGAATCAGACACAGCTGACTTGACTTAGCATGCATGCACATGACAAGTTTATCATAATAAGTTTAGTGAATATCCAGCATCTCATATAGATGCAAAGTTAAAGAAACAGAAAAAAATTTTTTCCTGTAATGAGAACTTTAGGATTTACTTTCTAAACAACTTTCATATATAACAGCAGTGCTAATTAATATGCATCATGTTATATATTACATACCTAGTACTTATTTATCTTATAACTGGAAGTTTGTACCTTCTGACCACCTTCTTCCAATCCTCCTTTCCCCTGCCACTGGTAAGCACAGATTTGATTTCTTTTCTTATGATTTTGTTTGTTTGTTTTTGGAGTTTACTACATTATGTTACATATAGTTGACATACATAATTACATATAGTAATTACATATAACTACATATAGCTTACAACACTATGTTAGTTTCAGTTACACACATAGTGATTTGATATTTCTACACATTTCAAAATGTTCACTGTGATAGTCTAGTTATCACCTATCAGCATACAAGGATATTAATAATGATTGACTATATTCCTCACACTGAACACTTTATACCTCTGACAATTATTTTGTAACTGGAAGCTTGTATCTCTTAACTTCCCTCACCTATTTTTCTCCTCCCAGTTCTTCTCCCTTGAGGCAACCACCTGTTGGTTCTGTATCTGTGACTGTTTCTGTTTCTTTACGTTTGTTCTTATTTTTTCTTTTGGATTTCGTACACATGTGATTTGTCTTTTTCTGTCCAACTTACTTTAAGTAGCATAATAATTTTTAGGTCCATCCATGTTGCTGCAAATGTCAAGTTTGCACTGTGTTTTATGGCTGCGTGACATTCCATAAGTATATACCACTTCTTATTTATCCATTTATCTACTGATGGGTACATAGGTTACTCCTGTATTTGGGTATTATAAATACAGCTACAATGAACATACACGTATATGTATCTTTAGGAATTAGTGTTTTCATTTTCTTCAGATAAATAAATACTCAGGAGTGGAGTTTCTGGGTTGCATAGTAGTTCTATTTTTAAATTTTTGAGGAATTTTCATACTGTTTTCCATAGTGGATGTGCAAATTTGCATTCCCACCAACAGAGTTCCCTTTGCTCCAAATTCTATCCAGCACTTGTTTCTTGTTGTCTTGAAAATAACCAACCTGACAGATGTGATATATTTCATTTTGGTTTTGATTTGCATTCCCCTGATATTAGTAATGCTAAGCATCTTTTTTATATGTATATTACCATCTCAAAATACAGTTATTTAAAAATATATTAACATATAGTGGATTTATTACTGCTATTTTAAGTGAATTAATAAATACTTAAAATTTTTCTTAGTTTCAGTTTGGAATATAGTAAATATTAATAGAAATAACCCATATAAACAAATCTATGAAATGTTCAATAACTTTTAAAATTATAAAGGATTCATGAGTCAAAAAAATTGGGTAATCATTATTTGACATTAACAGATAAAAACTGAAAACTCAATCTTCTCAAAAGATATAGAAAATAAATCTTAAAAATTAAATATATTTTCTGATAAATAAATAAGCAGGCATTATTCTTAGTAATCTTCATCACAGTTTTATTCAAACTATATTCAGATGTATAGAGGACAGTTTTACTTAGCTGAATAATCTGAAAGTTTATACTTTCAAATAAAAAATAATTTGGTCTTTTTAAATTAAATGACCCTTTTTTTCCCTTAAGACAGTCAATATATGTAATATTCAAGGTTTAGATTCCTACTGGTTTCTGGATTTGAAAGTCTTTTTAGAGATTCTCTCTTCTGAGTTAAATGCTTTCAGAATGCCACTTCTTTCTTCTCTTCAAAGAGCATCTGAGATATGAGGATGTCCACTCTCTCCTTATGAAAGCAGAGAAGATCTGTGCTTGGATCCAGATGGTGTCTTACAAATCCACTATCTACTACAGTTCCCATCTGGACTGTTATCTGGGCTGGCAACTCTGAAGTGTGATATTCATAGCTTCCACTGGGAATTTTGAGTTATATTGGGATACAGTATCTGAGTGAATGTTTGGCTATTTTTCACTTGCTTTCTGCATCCTCTTCTCTCTGATTAGTTCTTGGGTGTCTGCAGACCCATAGCTTGCACATTTTTTCATTAGGGACAGCAATGAATCCCCTCACACGAGGGGCAGTGTTTGCTGTTGGATTCTACAATATTCTTCAACATTTTTGAAGGAGTTTTTATTTTTTTAAATTTTTATTGGAGTATAGTTGATTTACAATGCTGCATTATTTTAGGTGTAGAGAAAAGTGAGTCAGTTATACATATACATATATTCATTCATTTTTAGATTCTTTTCCCTTACAGAGTACTGAGTTTCTTGTGCTATAAAGTAGGTCCTCATTAGTTATCAATTTTATTCATAGCAGTGTGTATATGTCAGTCCCAATCTCCCAAATTATCCTTGCTCCCCTTATCCCTTGGTATTCAGGAGTTGTGAAAGAAACACTTTCTCAGTGATCAGTTTGAAGGGGTGAACACAAGAAAGCAAAACCTGGTATGTTAATCACTGTTCTACTGTTATCATCCTTCTACACCCACTTCCCATCTGTGGCTACAGAGAGACAAGTTTTACTGCCGTCCAGTTTTATGGGACCACCTTTGACTCCCTGCTTTTCCTTCTTAATTCCATTTTTCCTGATAAGCTCTCATACTAATAAGAGAAGACAAATCATAATATAATATTTCAAAAACTATATATCTATTATGTTTATATTTTATATAATCTGAAAAGAGATGAAAAATATATTCAAAAATCTATATAAAATTTTATACCAAATAATACCAACCATTTTACTAAATAATAAAATACTGGAAACATTTATAAGAATGTCAAGAACAAAACGTGAATGTTAAATATGTAATATTCAATGTTTGTCTGCTGGTCTTACATAACACATTAAAAAAAGAGGTGTAAATAGAATGGAAGAGACTTGACAGGTATATTTATACTGATGTTATAGTTCTGACAAAATGTGGTCCACTGGAGAAGGGAATGGAAAACCACTTAAGTATTCTTGCCTTGAGAACCCCATAAACAGTATGAAAAGGCAAAAAGAGGATACTGAAAGATGATCTTCCCAGGTCCATAGGTGCCCAATATGTTACTGGAAAAGAGTGGAGAAATACCTCCAGGAAGAATTAAGAGATGGAGCCAAGGCAAAAACAACACCCAGTTGTGGATGTACCTGGTGATGGAAGTAAAATCTGATGCTGTAAAGAACAGTATTGCATAGGAACTCAGAATGTTAGGTCTATGAATCAACACAAATTGGAAGTGGTCAAATAAGAGATGACAACAGTAAAATTGACATTTTAGAAATAAGCTAACTAAAATGGATTAGAATGGGTGAATTAACTCAGATGACTATTATATCTACTACTGTGGGCAAGAATCCTTAGAAGAAATGGAGTAGCCTTCATAGTCAACAAAAGAGTCTAAAATGCAGTACTCAGATGCAATCTCAAAAGTGACAGAATGAACTCTGTTTGTTTCCAAGGCAAACCAGTCAATATCACAGTAATCCAAATCTATGCCCTGACCAGTAAAGCTGCAGAAGCTGAAGTTGAACAGTTTCATGAAGACCTACAAGACCTTGTAGAACTAACACCCCTCCAAAAATTGTCCTTTTCATATTATAGGGAACTGGAATGCAAAAGTAGGAAGTGAAGAGATACGTGGAGTAATGGGCAAATTTGGCCTTTGAGTACAAAATGAAGCAGGGAAAAGGATAATAGAGTTTTACAAAGAGAATGCACTCATAGCAAAAACAATCTTCCAACAATACAAGAGGAGACTCTATACATGGACATCACCAGATGGTCAGTATTGAAATAAGATTGATTATATTCTTTGCAGCCAAAGATGCAGAAACTCTATTGCCAGGGTCCAGCCCCAGCGGATCCGGGGGTCTTGAGGGATGAGTGACGTCAGCAAAGTACTGAGCAGAGTCAAAGTGTTGATGGAGCAGTCTCTCTCTCTACTGTTGTTGGTTTACAGTTTTTATACCCAAGAAACACACCCATTACATCACAATTATTCTATACAATCTTTTGTTTTCTGCCTACCATCAACAACTTTAACATTAAGCTCATTTTCCTTGCAAAAGTCGGATTTCTGCATAATTAGATTTAACAATAGTATGTTTACCATTTGAATGTCTTCAGCATACTTCATTCAATCATGATAAGTACATCAATCTAAGTAGAAAGGTTATATTTCTCTTATCAAGTGCAACTATGTAGAAGCTAGAGGGAAGGGCTTAAGCTTGACACTGTTTTATTCTATTAACCTACCCCAGTTCTTAGGAGGAAAGAGAAAAGAAGACAAAGAGATAGTTTAGCAGCACTGCTTTAACAATAAAACCGTATTAACCTTATAACTACTATAATGAATTCTTTTGTCTACAATATCCTAAAGCAATCAATGTCTCCAACTATGCTGGCCACAGTTAATGAGCATTCTTAAGTCCCATTCCAGCCTGGTTTCTTAAGGAAGGGAGCCTCCTCCGTGGAGTGGTGGGGGGAGTGGGATATGGAAAAGTGACCCAAGTATGAGCCCTTCTGGTGGTGGCCTTGCCATGACCCTATTCCTCCTTTGTCCTCAGGGAAGGGAATTTACCTTCCCAAATCCTCTGGGGGAATTATCATCTCGGGACAAATTCTTTCTAACTGGGACTGATCTGAGATGAGCTAAAACATAAACAGATGAGCATAAACAGAACTTGCCAAGAAAAATACCAGGAGGGGCCTTGCCTTGGGATGCCCCAAAGGAAAATCCACTTTGCAGTTTCCTTTTTAGTCTCGTGACCTTGTCATCCAAGTAAGGGGGCATCCTGATGGCTCCCGGTACTCTATACAGTCAGCAAAACACAACTGGGAGTTGACTGTGGCCCCGATCTTGAACTCCTTATTGCAAATTTCAGACTTATATAGAAGAAAGTAGGAAAAACCACTAGACCATTCAGATATGACCTAAATCAAATCCCTTATGATTCTACGGTGGGGATGAAAAATAGATTCAAAGGATTAGGTTTGCCAGGCAGAGTGCCTGAAGAACTATGGAAGGAGGTTCGTGAGATACACAGGAGGTATGATCAAGACCATCCCCAAGAAAAAGAAATGCAAAAAGACAAAATGGTTGTCTGAGGAGGCCTTACAAATAGCCCTGAAAAGAAGAGAAGCTAAAGGTAAAGGAGAAAGGGAAAGATATACCCATATGAATGCACAGTTCCAAAGAATAGCAAGGAGAGACAAGAAAGCCTTCCTCAGTGATCAATGCAAAGAAACAGAGGAAAACAGAATGGGAAAGACTAGAGATCTCTTCAAGAAAAGTAGAGATACCAAGGGAATATTTCATGCGAAGATGTGCTCAATAAAGACAGAAATTGAATGGAACTAACAGAAGCAGAAGATATTAAGAAGAGGTGGCAACAATAAACAGAACTATACAAAAAAGACCTTCATGACTCAGATATCCCCAGTGGTGTGATCACTCACCTAGAGCCAGACATCCTATAATGTGAAGTCAAGTGGGCCTTAAGAAGTATCATTATGAACAAAGCTAGTGGATGCAATGGAATTCCAGTTGAGCTATTTCAAATCCTAAAAGATGATGCTGTGGAAGTGCTGCACTCAAAATGCCAACAAATTTGGAAAACTCAGCAGAGGCCTGGACTGGAAAATGTCAGTTTTCATTCCAATCCCAAAGAAAGGCTATACCAATTAATGTCCAAACTACTGCACAATTGCACTCATCTCACTCACTAGCAAATTAATGTCAAAATTCTCCAAGCCAGGCTTCAAAAGTACGTGAACCATGAACTTCCAGATGTTTAAGCTGGATTTAGAAAAGGCAGAGGAACTAGAGATCAAACTGTCAAAATCTGTTGGATCATCGAAAAAGCAAGAGAGTTCCGGAAAAATGTTTCCTTCTGCTTTATTGACTACATCAAAGCCTTTGACTGTGTGGATCACAACAAACTGTGGAAAATTCTTAAAGAGATCAGTGTACCAGACCACCTAATCTGCCTCCTGAGAAATCTGTATGCAGTTCAAGGAGTAATAGTTAAAACTGGGCATGGAAAAACAGGCTGGTTCCAAATTGGAAAGGAGTACATCAAGGCTGTATATTGTCACCCTGCTTATTTAACTGTATGCAAAGTATATCATGTGGTAGGCTCACTGGATGAAGCACAAGTGAGAATCAAGAATGTTGGGAGAAATATCAATTAACCACAGATACACAGATGACACCACCTTTATGACAGAAAGCCAAGAAGAACTAAAGAGCCTCTTGATGAAAGTGAAAGAGGAGAGTGAAAAAGCTGGCTTAAAACTTAACATTCAGAAAACTAAGATCATGGTATCTAGTCTCATCATTTCATGAAAAATAGATGGGGAAACAATGGAAACAGGGACAGAGTTTCTTTTTTTGGGCTCCAAAATCACTGCAGATGGTGACAGCAGCTTGGAAATTAAAAGACGCTTGCTCCTTGGGAAAAAAAGTGATGATCAACCTAGACAGCATATTAAAAAGCAGAGACATTACTTTTCCAACACAAGTGCATTTAGTCACAGCTTTGGTTTTTCCAGTAGTCATGTATGGATGTAAGAGTTGGACTATAAAGAAAGCTGAGTGCTGAAGAATTGAAGCTTTTTAACTGTGATGTTGGAGAAGACTCTTAAGAATCACTTGGACTGCAAGGAGATCCAACCAACCCATCCTAAAGGAAATCAGTCCTGAATATTCATTGGAAGGACTGATGCTGAAGCTCCAGCATTTTGGCTACCTGATGTGAAGTACTGACTCATTTGAAAAGACCCTGATCCTGGCAAATGTTGAAGGCAGGAGGAGAAGTGGATGACAGAAGATGAAATGGTTTGTTGGCATCACCGACTAAACGGACATGAGTTTGAGTAGGCTCCAGGACTTGGTCATGGACAGGGCAGCCTGTCCTGCTGCAGTCCATGGGGTTGTAAAGAGTTGGATACGACTGAGCAACAAATCTGAATTAAAGTGAACTGAATAATATCGCCAGTTTGGAGTGACCAAGAGAAGTTTTGTTTACACTGGTAGATGTGTAAGAGATTTTAGTAAGGTGGTCTGCTATAAAACACATATGAGATTGTTAGAGCATCAGAATGCCTTTAAAAAGCAAGTAAATTAAAAATAAAGATCAGGGTAGTAATTAAACATCAGTGCAGGTAATAATTTTCCTAGTCCCTCTTTCATTTTTCCCTTCCCTCTCCTTTCTCAGAATCTACAGTTAATAAGCTAGAGAGGAAAAACAAGTAAAGAAAGAAGAAACCAGAAGTTAAAGAGGCCTTTGTTGATCAAATAATTCCTTCCTGCAGTACCTATCTGAGGAAGGCAGATACACTTAAAATCAGTTTCAAAGCTTTCATTATATATGATGCTAGACAATTTAATTTGTGAAATTAGATGATGCCTTTATTTATAATGTAAAAACATGACATGTGGTTGCAAAAATCTTGACACCACCTGAGTTTTCATGCAAGGCACAGGGAAAATAATTCTACTCAATGTGTTTTAAAGATACATGGAAGTCAAAACTAAGTTGCTTTGTAATCTATGAGTAATGCTAGTTTAATTTACTTGTTATATTATTGCATAAAAGTATATGGCTTTTACTCTCTGACTTTATTAAGTCATAAAACAGGTTACATAGAACTATTTTACATAAATGATAAAATTATGGATCTTTGGCAAATGTTAGGAAATTTTGGAAGTAATTTTTAAAAACTTTCAACTTCTGATATCAAAATACACATGTGCATGTGTATTAGCTAGAAGGAATTTCAGGTACTTTTGCAAAGTAGTTGCAATAGGAAAACATAAACTTTTACATCTTTAAGATATTTACACTATTTATTATTTATGCCTACAAAATCTTATCTCATAACATGGAGTCCAATGGCCATTAACTCTTTCAAACCTTTTCCCTAAGCTTCAAAATAGAATCAAATACCTCCTCTTTGTGTGCTCCCTGTGCTCCCCTTAAATAACGACTGTGTTTTGCCATACTGCAGTAGGGTCAGCTGCTTCTTCTGTTAGATAAGGCTCCTTAAGAATAGAACTAATTTCCTATAATTTTTGTATTCCCTGAGCTTCATATATTCTAGATACCAAGTAGAAAAGCAATGCATAATAATTCTGTTGAAAAAATACTAATATATAACTTAGAATTCTTAGTCATCAATATTTTTACTATTAAGAATGTTTATGATGTTTTTCTAAATTTATTACATTCCTTTTGCTATTTATTATATTATTTAGCATTGTTTCATTACATGGTTATATATTATTGATGCTTAAAAATCCTCAAGACTGATTTCCTTTGGCTTCTATTTTCAAAGAGTTAAATTTATATAAACCAAGAAGACTACTATAAGATGTATATTAAAATTATGATACATTTGAGTGACATTGATATTATATGTTTTATAATAAAGTATACTGTAATTTTATTTTCTGATACTAAATAATGGAAACTTTAAAATATTTGCCTATCACCCTGTGAAAACTGAGAATACATTTACTTTGAAAAAGTAACACAGCTATAAATCTGTGTAATGGTTGATAATAGAGCCAATATTTTAAAGGAAACAAGATAGTGACAATATATTCCAAGTGAATTTTAAATTTTATAAATAAAATATAGCTAGGAAATTGAGTCATATTTCAAAGGCAAAATAAAACACAGTACATGTAGGTAGATGCAAACTAAAAAAACATGATGAAGATCTCTGGAAGATATTTTACAATATCATAGTATACCTTGATATGATCTATATACAGTCTGACTGATAATGACATTTATTGCCCCAATTTAGCAAATGTAAGAAATACAATTGGTGCATTTACTCTATCTCTCCCTTTTTAAAAATTTATATGTCTTCTTCTTGGAATGTGAAATTTACCATATGTATAATGTACTGCATCTATTATCTTACCTTCCCCCTCCTCTTTCTTTTCTTTTTTAAACCTCTGTCTTTTTCTAAACGAAACCCTGTTTCCTGCCTCCTTTGGCCTTACATTGCACGGTAGATACACCTATTTCAAGTCCAAGAATAGGTTTTGCTTGATTTAAGTCAATTGTAATGGTTCTATTCCCTTTATCAGTGATTGATTTAAATGCTACTGCAGGTCACAATTTTGGCTATTTAGAACAAAGGGAAACTTCTGGAGGGCTTCTAGGAAATGTGTCCTTGCTCTTATTCATTACGGGAGAGTCCCTTTTATAACCTTGGCTTACAGGGACAAAATGAGATATTTGGACACAGATGAACCAGACTAGGATAATAGAACGTAAGCTACCAAAGTAAAATGATAGTGAAAATCTGGGTACCTGAAGCCATTTTTGAACCATGATGTCTCAGTCAGTTTGGGCTGCTCTAACGGAATACTAGGCTTCACAGGTGGCTCAGTGGGTAAAGAATCCGCCTGCAGTGCAGAAGATGCGAGTTCGATTTTTGGGTGGGGAAGATCCCTGGAGGAGGGCATGGCAGCTCACTCCAGTGAGCTGGAGAATCCCAGGGACAAGAGGAGCCTGGTGGGCTACAGTCCATAGGGTTGCAAAGAGTTGATCACAACTGAAGCAATAGCATACACAACAGAATACCACGGACTAGCTGATAACAAACATTTATTTCTCAGAGTTCTGAAGGCTACGAGTCTGATGAGGGCCCTCTTCCTGTCTTGCAAACAGCTGTGTTTCTGTTGTATCCTCCCAAGGTAAAGAGAGAGAGAGAGAATGGAAACAAGCTCTCTCGTGTCTCTTCCCATAAGGACGCTAACCCCATCAAGAGGGCACCGATCTCCTGTCCTAATTATTTCCAAATGTCTCTGTCTCCAGATACCATTACATTAGGAATTAGGGTTTCAGCATATGAATTTTAGGGAAAGACTTGAATTTTAGGGAAACACAAACATGCAGTCCATAGTACCTGGGTTCAGCGTGTCCTGGAGCTCCCCTAAACTGGACTTCTTTTTATAAGGCAATAGATTTCTTTGTTATTCAGATAAATTTGAATCTCACTTTTTAACATGCAACTGAAAAAAATTTACTGGAAATAAAACAGTTCTACAGCAACATCACAGATAATAACATTGGAGATTGATGTAATTCTCTGAATATATTGTGCTTTTTTTTGTATTTTTCTTCATTGAGACTCCTTTGAAATCCTCATGCATTAAGAATGCTTTTTCTTTTCTTAGTAATTGTCACATTTTCTTGGTAGAATTAACATTCCCTACTTTTAACCTTTTCTTAAATATGAAGCATAGTGTACACTCTGTGCCTTAAACATAAGTACAGGGAGCACACTTGCACAACTCACCGACAAAGCACATGATAATGTAGATGCAATGGACATCAAATATGAGGAAAGTTTCAGAACCCTGGAAGCCTCTTTAATACTTCTGTCCAATCACAAACTCAACTTCTGACAGCATAGATTAGCTTTGCTTAATTTGGGACTTGTCATAAATCCAATCAAAAAGGATATATTATTTTTATAGATAATTTCTTTTATATACAGTATGTTTCTAAAATCATACATATTTGTAAGTAGCCATGAATTACTCATTTTTTGCTGAATGACATTCTTTTCTATGAATATACCATCATTTATAATCAATTTTATTATTTATAATGTTAAATATATAATTATTATGATTAATTTATTAAAAGTTATCATTAAAAATGTGAAAATGCAAGTCACAAACCATAGAAGATACTTGAAATATATAAAATTGACTGAGATCTCACATTCAGAATACATAAAGAATTCCTAGAATTCAATAAGATAAAGACAGATGAGATGATAAATTTCTAAGTGTTGTACAATGGGAGATACCTAAGTTCTCAATAAATTCCTATTAAGATTATTTTTCTTCTTAGCAATCAGGAAAATGCATATTAAAACATAATTAAATTCCACTATATACTACATTCCCAAGAATTGCCAAAAGAAATGACAACATTAAGTATTAGCAAACAAGTAGAACAATAGGAAGTTTTAAACTGCGCCACTGGGATTGGGAAATAGAACAATATTTTGGGAAATATTTTCCTTGTTCTTACAAACTTGACCATATGCATTTTCTGACTGGAAATTTTCATTCGTACGTATATCCTCACCTGGTGGTCACTTGATTCAAAGGACATGTGCATGAATTTTTTTAGTTAGAATCAATTTGATTGGCCCATAAAACTAGAAAGTTCTTTTGAAAAATAATCTGAATGTGTGCTTTAAAATTATTCAAATTTCTGTATCAGTTCAGTTGTATGGGTGGTGTAATAATTTAGAAAAGACAGAGCTCTAAAGAATGGAGAAAAATAAGGATTAAGAGTTTAATGTTGAACCTTTACTGAAATTCCCAGAAAGTCTATTTTGTTCAAAAACGAAGAACATGAAATCTAGCTTTATCAGTCATAGAATCCATGATTATGTTTATTGAGCCAACTCTCACTCTCCACAACAACAATTTTTCACACTCTCTCAACTATTCTCATGCCTAATGTAGCAGTCATGGATGTGTATTGCTCAGATCTCCCTTCAAGAGAAATGTACTGGGAGCAATGTATTTATTGGTTTACTGACTCCAGCTGCCAAAATTTTGAATCCAACACAGCATTCATATACAGGATATATTCCTCCCTGGGCTGCTCCTAAACAATGATTTTTGCATTGCAGAGAAAAGAGAGCACTGCTTCTGTCTGACAAAGGACTTTTCAAATATGCACTCTTTGCTCTGGGACTTGCCATCAAGACTGGTTGAGAATTTCTCAGAATTGTACGGCAGTCTGCAACTCCTCCTATTCAATCATTCTTCTTTCTTGTCTCCTTCAGTATTTAGTTGTCAGATCTGCATTTGGTCTAAAAACTCCCTGCTTACAGCTACTACTTCTGTCCTTTCCCCGCTTCATTGATTTTTCCTCGAATAAATCTTTTGCACATCCAATTCCATCTTGGTGTTTGTTTATAAGAGGACTTGAACAAGCATGTGTAGCTCATGTCTTCCCCTCAAATTCTGAAAAATAGTATCTCACAGTCTTACCTTACAGAATCAACAGAAATTAATACTTTTTTCCCCAGAGATTAAAGAAGCAAACGTATTTTTATCAAATAGTTCATTTGAGTTTATTTTAAAAAGTCGATCTGCTTTAGATGAAAGGCAACTGAAAATTATTTGCCACGCTTTACAGTGAATGGTTAAATCTAGTTTGTATGCTCTTAAATTTGAGTTAGAGCTTCTGAGGCCAGATCACATGAAGCCTTGCAGATTTCTACCAAGTCTCTTACAACAGTCTTTCAGGGAGGTGTGGATCACTGTAAGAAGTTAGTTTACCCTGACACTAGAAAGAAATCACATACTGGCCCCTGATTCATAATCCCAGCTAAATCTAGCCTTCTGTATAGATTTCCAGCAATGCACAAGACAGGAAGGAAGTGATCTTGGAAGGTCCAGACTCACCCATCTACCAACAATCTCTCAGTGGCACATGGAGCAGAAAAATTGCACATTTAAACTGACCCTGAATTCCAGACTTTCAAAATCTTAAGCTATAAGAATATGTGGAGAAAAGGGAACCCTCTTACACTCTTGGTTGGAATGCAAACTGGTACAGCCACTGTGGAGAACAGTGTGGAGATTCCTTAAAAAACTGGAAATAGAATTGCCATATGACCCAGCAATCCCACTGCTGGGCATACACACTGAGGAAACCAAAATGGAAAGAGACATGTATACCCCAATGTTCATCACGACGTTGTTTACAATAGCCAGGACATGGAAGCAACCTAGATGTTCATCAACAGACGAGTGGATAAGAAAGCTGTGGTACATATACATAATGGAATATTACTCAGTCAATAAAAAGAATACATTTGAATCAGTTCTACTGAGGTGGACGAAACTGGAGCCTATTATCCAGAGTGAAGTAAGCCAGAAGGAAAAACAACAATACAGTACACTAATGCATATATATATGGAATTTAGAAAAATGGTAAGGATAACCCTGTATGTGAGACAGCAAAAGAGACGCAGATGTATAGAACAGTCTTTTGGACTCTATGGGAGAGGGCAAGGGTGGGATGATATGGGAGAACAGCATTGAAACATCTAAATTATCATATGTGAAATCAATCGCCAGCCCAGGTTTGATGCTTGATACAGGGTGCTCAGAGCTGGTGCACCAGGACGATCTAAAGGGATGGAATCGGGACGGAGGAGGGAGGGGGGTTCTGGAAGGGGAACACATGTATACCCATGGTGGATTCATGTCAATGTATGGCAAAACCAACACAATAATGTAAAGAAAAAAATTAATTAATTAATTAATTAATTAAAAAAGACTATGGAGGGAAATTATTATTGATTTAAGTTTCTTAGTGTCAGAACAGTTGATTAGACAATGGATGACATGAACGCTCTTTTCCTGTCTATGGGCCGTTTCTCAATCTGTATTCTGTCCTTAACCCTATTGTTTTCTAAAGGATAATGTCTCCTTTGACTCTAATTTTAGAAATTCACACTCTCTTCTGATACAATACGCTTAAATCTTAATAACACAGACCCTGTGGACTAGAACTGTTGATCCAACAAACAGACTCCAATATTTCAGTGATTAAATAACATAAAAACACACATCTTGCTGTTGTTTGAGTTCCGTTAGGACTGTCAGAGGAGCTCCATTATCTGATCATTTAGAGACTTGTGCTCCTCCCACCTTGCGTCTGAATCCTCTAGGGATCTATCATACAGAAGAGGGAAGAGACAGGGGGAAAGGGGGCAGACACACCAGGCATGACAGAGGGACACTTCATAATCTACTGTTAATAACAGAGTCAAATGCCACACCTACATGCAAGGGATCCTAAAATACAGTCAGCTTGCAAAATCAAGAACAGGAAAAAAACGATCCTTGGAAAACACAGCTTCTATCTATTATTACTGTGAGATTAAGCAAGTTATTTGTTAAAATGCCCCAAATAACTGTGAAACCTGAACATTTTGTAATTCTCATTTAAAAGTTAGTAAATATTTTTTTAAAAATTTGGCTGAGCAGTGTGACATGTGGGACTTTAGTTCCCTGACCAGGTATCAAACCTATGCCACCTGCATTGGAAGATGGAGTCTTAACCACTGAATCAATGGGGAAGTCCCAAGAATTAGTAAATAATTTTATGAATTCCCATTATCAGATAACTCTATGAGAGCGGGCATTATATGTTCTCCTCCTCCTTCTCCCTTCATTTCCTTCATCCTCGAAGGTATCTCTGGAACTACTCATAGTACATAGACCACAATAAACAACTAGTGCACATTTAATGAAAGCATGATTTAAGCAGTTAGTATGATTTTTTCAAAAGTATTCAAAGTCATTGTTTTTACTGTAAGATCAGTTAACCTGTAGCATTGATTGAGCAGTCTAACCTTTTCTTACTAGTAAGGGATGCCAGTTTTTTAATATGTTAAACATTAATGGAGATATTTTAGGTCTCTCTATTCCATCTACATGTTCACTCACTATCTTTTTTACACTATTTCAATTCCCATAACTATATAATAATTCTTTATGTGACAAACGGCAAGTACCACACACCCAGATTATTCTTCTACCAAACCATATTGGTTGTGTTTGATCTTATTACTACATTTTACACCCAACTTGGTAAATCCAAACTCCTTGAGCCAAAATGACAACATGAGGGGTTCTGTATACCTCTCTTCATAAAATACCCCTACATGGTTAACGTCTCTGGAAACTGTCTTAAGGGCACATAACAGAAAGAATTATTAGTTATTCAAAAAAGTCCATTAATTTCATTAAGAGCAGCCAAATTCTGTGGCACTTGAGCAATGACCTGTCCTCTCACTCATCACTTATGCAGCAGGTGTGGCCAAGGAAATGGGGCTCTTTCTCCTCTCATTTCTTGAATAATGGATGGATAACATGGGTAAATGTTGACTTTAACTGTTTGTTATTATTTTTCAGTCTCTCAGTTGTGTCCTACTCTTTGCCCCCCCATGGCAGCACCAAAGGGTTTATTCAAACTCATATTCATTGAGTTGCTGATGCCATCCAGCCAACTTGTCCTCTGTCATCCCCTTCTCCTCCTGCCTTGAATTTTCCCCCAAATCAGGGGTTCATAGGGATGCTTCCTAAGGCCTACTTGACTTTGCACTCCAGGATGCCTGACTGTAGGTGAGTGATCACACCATCATGTTTATCTGTGTCATTAAGATCTTTTTGGTAGTCCACCTATGTGTTCTTGCTACCTGTTCTTAATATCTTCTGCTTCTGTTAGGTCCATATCATTTCTGTCCTTTATTGTGCCCATCTTTGCATGAAATGTTCCCTTGGTATCTAATTTTCTTGAAGAGATCTCTAGTCTTTCCTGTTCTACTGTTTTCCTCTATTTCTTTGCATTGTTCACTTAAGAAAGCTTTCTTATCTCTCCTTGTTGTTCTTTGGAACTCTGCATTCAGATGGATATATTTTTCCTTTTCTCCTTTGTCTTTCGCTTCTCTTCTTTTCCCAGCTATTTGTAAAGCCTCCTCAGACAACCATTTTGCATTTTTGCACATCTTTTTCTTGGGGATGTTTTTGATTACTGCCTCCTTTACCGAGTTGTGAACCTTCACCCATAGTTCTTCAGGCACTCTGTCTATCAGATTTAATCCCTTGAGTATATTTGTCACTTCCACTGTATAATCATAAGAGATTTGATTCAGATCATACTGTAATGGCCTAATGGTTTTCCCTATTTTTTTTCAATTTAAGTCTGAATTTTGCAAAAAGTTGTTTATGAGTTATATTTTATATGGTGGGAATTTTTAGGACTTCAAGCCTGAGAGACAGCATTTTAAGTAAGATGAGGAAGTAGAAGGAGGGGTCAAGTTGCATAGAAGTTGGCAAAAAGGTAGTATGAACACCAAAAAGTATTGTTAGTTAAGGAAAACTGCATATCTCAAGTTAAGGAATTAACCACCCCTCTATGTCTGGGGAGATGCAAATATATGTGCTTACTGAATTCATTCTTTTTATATGCATCTCAGCTATCTGGGGCCAGCATCCTGAGATTTGATTTTTCACATCCTTGGGTCATGGATCACAGTAGGGAGTGGTAGCAGCCCAATAGCTGCCTTAGGTATTGTTTTTTTTTTTTTTTTCTGGGCATCCACTGGGCTCAGAAATTCACAATTGGAGGGCTGGAATTGCTAATGTTTGTGACCTCCTTGCTTCTTGAGGATGGCAGGAAATAGTCCATTTCTCGGCCCCCAGGAGTATCAAGGATTTCTCATCCCCCTAAACTCCCAATTGCTGATGCTAAATTCTGAATATGTATTGCCAAGAAAATAGGGGCTTTCTTCCGCTGCTTAGCTGCCACTCATAAGGCAGAGAAATATCCCCAGGAATGGCAGGCTGAGAATATTGGGGGGTCTGCTCGTCCTCATTCCTGTTTACCCATGGAGTAATCTTCTATTCTGTGAGAGGCAAGCAAACAGGAAAAATATTAACAGCTGCTGTCCCCATTCATTATTGTACTCTAGAGCAGAGGTATTATTCCAAGAGAAGGGCGCCATTGTTCCCTCCCCCAGCTCTAAACAAAGATTGAAAAATTTTCCCCAGGGGAATAGGAAGTCCATAATAGAAGATAACTCTGAGATCTCCCATGGAAAATGCCTTTATTTGAAAAAGAGGGTGGTGAAGTTCAAGCCTAAGAGAAGTCACAAAACAATGGAGGTTTTGACAGTAAAGAATAAGAGCAATAGGCCATACAGTTAACCAGAAAGAATCAGAATGAGCCCTTCTAGGATTAGTATGGAGAAGGCAATTTCAATCTACTCCTGTACTCTTGCGTGGAAAATTCCATGGATGGAGGAGCCTGGTAGGCTGCAGTACATGGGGTTGCGAAGAGCTGGACACAACTGAGCGACTTCACTTTCACTTTTCATTTTCATGCATTGGAGAAGGAACACCCACTCCAGTGTTCTTGTCTGGAGAATCCCAGGGATGGTGGAGCCTGGTGGGCTTCGATCTATGTGATCCCACAGAGTCAGACACAACTAAAGTGACTTAGCAACAGCAGCAGGGTTAGTATAAATCCCAAAGGCAAATTCTTAAAAGCAGCCCAAATCTAATAGTATCCAATTATGGAGGAATCTGGGCCTCCCTGGTGGTTCAGTCAGTAGAGAATCTGCCAGCAGTGCTGGAGATGAGGGTTCAAACCCTTGGATTGGGAAGATCCCCTGGAGAAGGAAATGACAACCCAATCCTTCATACTTGCCTGGGAAATCCCATGGGCAGAGGAGCCTGACAGGGCCACAGTCCATGGGGTTACAAGAGTTGGACATGACTTTGTGACTAAACCACCACCTTCACTGGAGCAATCTATGTCCTGTTGCATCATCAAAAACAAAAGAATAATCAGCCTGAAATGAATAAAACTAAGTGGAACACCAGCAGAGGCAAACAGCTTAAAGAAGAGATCAGGGAAAGAGATACTCAAAAACAGTCATGCAAAAACTAGTCATCCCAGCATGATTGTGTGCATGCCCAAGGTTGTAACCTTTGAGCCTTAATACCAGAGACATTATAAAGAAGGTGAAATAATCAACTGAAAGAAATTTTTGAACACACAAATAAACTGATGTTAAACAACACACTCCTAAATAACCAAAGCATCAAAGAGGATAGTACAAGGAGAAATAGATGAGATGAGTAAAGAATGAAGGTACAGCATACCCAGACTGCTGTGATTCAGCTAAAGAAATGCTTAGAGAGATATTTAAATGTGTAATTGTCTACATAAGAAAGAAAAAAGACCTCTAATCAGTAGTATAATCTTCTACCTTAAGATACAGAAAAAATTGAAAAAATAAAAAGCAAACTATGCCAAAAAAGGAAATAAATAATGAAGATTGTTGCTGGTACTGTTTAGTCACTAAGTCATGTCTGACTCTTACAATCCCATGGACTGTAGTCTGCCAGGCTCCCTTGTCCATGGGATTTCCTAGACAAGAATATTGGAGTGGGTTACCATTTCCTTCTCCAGGGGTAGAACCTGTGGCTTCTGCCTTGTCCACTGCATTGTAGGGAGAGGGATATATTAGGAGTTTGAGATTAATGTATACACGCTACTATATACATGAAATAATCAACCAGGCCCTACTGTATAGCATAGGGAACTCTACTCAATACTCTATAATAACCTATGTGAGAAAATAATTTTTAAAAGGATGGATACATGTGTATATATAACTGAATCACTTTGCTGTACACCTGAAACTAACAAAACACTGAAATCAACTGTACTCCAATATAAAATATAAGCTAAATTAAAAAAAAAAAGGAACTGAATCCATGGATGTCTAAATATCTAGGAACCAGCATAGATTTTTGGTGCATAAGAAGCAAATGGATTGACTAGAGTTCCATTTTCCCCACTACTCTGTTACAAACCCCTGGAGCCACACTGCCAGTGGGGCTCCCTGAGGTCTGAACAGGAGTGCCTGGGCCCAGATGGCTGGGCTTCTCAAGGAGAAGCTGGCACTGGGAACAGAGGTGGTGAGGTAGTTGGTGGGTGGGTCCTAGGATGCATCGATGACCATGAATAAACTTGTCCAAAACTGCATATGACAATCGTCAGGGACTCCCCCCCAAAAAAGGAGAACTTTGCAGTGGGATAAAGAAGACACTATGAATCGATCACTAGTGTTTATTACTCCCTTAGAGGAGTAAAGCTCGAGAACACTCAGGTGCAAAGAGAAGTAGAGAAGTCTAGAATCACTGGCAAATGTTCTCAGCCAGTTTTGTGGAAGCAGAATCATTCACTCTGAGATCCTGGTTCCAACTATGGACTTAAATGGATGCATTTTAAATATATTTATTTATTTTGCTTCTTTATTTAGCTGTGCTGGGTCTTAGTTGCATCACTCGGGATCTATAGTTGCTGCATATGGGATCTAGTACCCTGATCAGAGATTGAACTTGGGTCCCCTGCTTTGGAAGTACAAAGTCTTAGCCACTAATCACCAGGATAGTCCCAAATGTGATTTTTAAATGAAAGGTGAGCAGAGAAATGTCAGAAAAAGATCTTAAGAGATATCTTCATTCATTTACATTAATATATTTCTCCTATAACCACTGAGACTCCAGACTTTTGATTTTTGGTGAATAGGAGTTGAGAAAGGGGAGAAAATGAATCACATGAAGTAGAATGTGTCTCTAAAGATAAAGCCATATAAGTCTTAGGATGCAGATGAGAAATTTTAAGTATTACTCGTAAGAGGTCATTACTGTAGAGACATACATATTAAATTCTGCTTAATTTAAAGATAGAGACATATTGGCACTGTTAAGGTCAATTTAATTAAAATTGGAATATATCACATATTTGAAATTCTATATTTCATTTCAGTGGCCCTGATCACAAGCACTCTAGAAAAATTCTTTAGTCTATTTTCAGAGATATATATTCTCAATTATAGGTTTTGTTACCATTAAAAAGTATGAACCACATAATTTTGTATCTTTTGAAATCCCATTTTAAGCAAATCTTCTTTCTTTTTTCTAAAATATTCAGCAGCAGAAAAACTTATTTTAAGTATATGTCATATGTTAGATGAATCACTGAGTAATTTACACTACACTTTAGTTTCAAACATTTCCTTTTTTATATTGCCAGATTACTACCAATAAGAACAAGGCAACACTTTTCCTTGGAGCTGTGCTAAAGAAGCTAAATAAAATCAAGGAGTAATTTCTGTAATCCGGATTTAACAGAGTTGTAACTACTGAAATAGGTGGTGTAAAAGTGAATGGTATAAAATCAATATGAATCAAGACTTCCTTGACTTCATTAAGTTTATCACATAGCTTTACCTTCTAACTCTTCCAATTTAGATTAGTCTGGAGAACATACTGAAATGCTGAATGGGTTATATAAGCCAGTAAAAGAGGGAAACTAGCATTTGGAGGATTTGTTTAACCAAGGGAATAATACCGTTAACTGCTAAAATTTAAGGATTATTTAAAATAATAAAATATATTTTAATTTGATTCTTTCTAGAATTGAAAACAAATCCTTAATTGTCTTCCTAGATGCTAAGTTTTACTAAACTAATGACCAAGTTGAGCAAAACTTGAAAAACATTTTTCTTTATCTATTTCTAAGAGCTGGAATAAGATAACAATGTTAAATACCAAGGATTGTTTGTAAAATGGAGAAAGTTCAGGTAATTGTTAAAAATATGGTAATATCCTCCTAGAAAATCAACCTTTTAGTAGCACACAATTAGTATTTGAAGTAAATAAAAAGACAAAGACTAGAATGTGCTAACCATTCACTCTGTACCAACTCGGGATCAAAGGAACTCAAAATGGAAAAATAAAATACAATTAGAAGATACTGTTCAAAGCTTAAGAACATAATGATGCTATTGGAAGAAGCCAATGATCCTTATAAATGTTGATATGCTGGAATAAGATTTTGAAATACTTGCAAAGCTGCAAGAAAGGACAAATGAAAGCAGAAAGCAACTATTTGTGTGTTTACTAATGAAGTCCAGGACAAAGATTCCCACATAGGCTTCTGCTCATTTCACTCATCCTTTCATAAACCTCTATTAAGGGAATATTCTGCCTGTCTCCATGATAAGTAAGGTCAGACATAAAATAATGAAAGCATGTTTCTTCCCACAAGAATTTGTAGCTTGGTTAGACATTAAAAGATCTGACCTGGAATTTGTGATATGCGGAGGATGAACTAGTTTCCAGCATAGAGACAAAGAAGGAAACTGGAACATCAGGACCAAAAAGCAGTCATTATATTTGCTTAACTGTGATGAATTACAATAAAAATAAAACAATATTTAAAAGATTCAAAGGATGCTATACTTCTGTTTTATAAATTAGGAAACTGGAACCAATGAGCTTACTTACTGTGATATAGAAAGTGAAGCTCTGGGATTCATCCCATGTTATTCAACTTCAGAGCATCTCTGAGTTTCACTGAGCCTTGAATGAAAGAGATTATAGTTGATGGAACTGAACTATCAGAAAGTCTTGAAGAACTTTCTTTCTTTCTTTTTTTGCCACACAGAATGTGGGATGTTTGTTCCCTAGCCAGGGATCAAATCTGTACTCCTGCAGTGGAAGTGCAGAGTCTTAAAAACTGGACTGCCAGGGAAGTCTCTTATGAAATTCTCTGATATGAGTACAGTACAAGAGAAAATAAAGTGACCAGAAAGAAAGAATAGGAAACTAAAATGTGTATCAAATTTATTCAAATACAGCTCTTATGATTAATGCCTCTTTTCTTGATTGAGTTGCTCAATTTGTTACAGTAAAATCAACAGAATTTACTGGCTTTATCTTTAAGGTGTTGATGTGATTTGTTAGTTACTGTGTCGATTTTGCTAAGCTGAAGCTGCATTTTCCAGTTTCTCTTCCTTCTATGGTTCTGGGTTAGTGTTGCCCAGAAAAGAGATAAGCAGAAGATTTGGAAGGCAAGAGTGAAGCAGTAAGCCTTATACTGTAGACAAAAATTGAACACGTTGTTGCTGATTGGCTGGCTCATCTTAGTGACATGAAAGAGCCACGCCCTCATTCCTCGTCATTCCTCGTTACACTTCTCAGCGCTCTGGGCCAGGTGTGTGAGTGCATCCCTAGCATGAAAGGCAACAACTTCTGCAGGTCACCGATGTAGTAGGGTTAGATGCAGTAAGAGTCAGACAGAGATTGCAAATTATGCTTGTGGGTTTCCGACTTTTCCTGAAGATTACAATTTATTTTTGCAGGTCTCTGTTCCTGATTTTCTCCTTTACACCGCCTGAACATGGCCCTCCTTGCTGAATTTAATTCAGGGCTGCTCATCAGCAAAAACAGAGATCACAGCACTTCAGAGACTGCCGCAGTTGCCCTTGTCACCCGATCCAACGACCTCTCCCATTCAGAGCTGGATTTCCCCTACTTCGCCCACAATTCTGTAAGGTATCAAGCCTGTAGTAAGTTATGTATTGTATGATACTTACCAGACCCTAACAGATATAGGCATGAAATGCAGAGAGTTCATTTTTTCCAATTTAACCAAGGTTTTAGTTCTTAATTTTCTATTAGTCAAATATGCTTCCAAAATGAATTCAAGAATTCACTTAAGTGCTATTTTACAATGATTTTATCCATAATGGTAAAAATTATATTGGAGAGAAGATCATTAAAATAATACAAGTTGTATTTCCTTTTCTGGTCCAAGGACCGTAGAATGAATGTAGCATATTTTCTTCTGATAAGGGCCGACTCTACTCAATAAAAATTTGGGTTTGACCACCCATCATATTATTTACCATATGATCTAACAATCCCGCTCCTGGGCATATCTTCAGAGAAAACTCTAATTTGAAAATATACTTGCATCCCAGTGTTCATTGCAGCACTATTTATGATAACTAAAACATAGAAGCAACTTAAATGTCCAAAGATAGATAAACAAATAAAGAAAAGAATATATATGATGTGAGATATATATATATATATGTATATATATATATATATATGATGGAATAGTACTCAGCCACAAAAAAGAATGAAAAATGCTAATAGCAAAGGAAAAACAAAAATACAGTATTCTAACTCATATATATGGAATTTAGAAAGATGGTAATGAGAACCCTGCATGCGAGACAGCGAAAGAAACGCAGATGTATAGAACAGTCTCGTGGACTATGTGGAAGAGGGCAAGGGTGGGATGATATGAGAGAATGGCATTGAAACATGTTAATTATCATGTGTGAAATCATTCGCCAAACCCAGGTTTGATGCTCGGGGCTGGTGCACCAGGATGACCCAGGGAGAGGGAATCGGGAGGGAGGAGGGAGGGGGGTTCTGGAAGGGGAACATATGTATACCCATGGCAGATTCATGTCAATGTATGGCAAAACCAACACAATAAAGTAAAGAAAATTTAAAAATAAACAAAAAAACAAAAAAAACAATGAACCTAAAAAAAAAAATGCTAATAGCAGCAACATGGATGGACATAGAGATTATTATACTAAATGAAGTAAGCCAGATAAAGGCAAATATCATATAATATGACTTATATGGGGAATCTTAAAGAAATGATACAAAAGAACTTACTTACAAAACAAGAATAGACCTACAGATATAGAAAAGAATTTATGGTTATCAAAGGAGAAAAAGGAGGGGAGGAATAAATGAGGAGTTTGGGGTTAACATATACATACTATTCACTTTCCTGTATTCCTAAAACTAACACAACAGTGTTAATCAACTACGCCTCAATTTTAAAAAGGCAATCTAGTATTGTTTAGATCTGTTCTTTGTTTTTTGTTTATCTGCTTTTTAGTGCTTCATTCCTTTTAATGTATTAATATTCATATAATCTGGAAATGCAACTTGACAGAAAGATGTTTGACATGATAGGCTAGCCATTATTAAGAACCTGGAGGCAACACCCACACCTTAAATCTGGGATGACTTCATGAAGAATAAGGAAAATGACAACAGACAAAGATACAGTTGAAACAAATACCACATTCAATGATATGTATTTTTTGTATGTATTCTCATTTAATCTTCTCTACTACAGAACATTTCAAAGTTGATATTATTAATCTGTTAAAACACAAAAGTTTTTTTAAAAATTTTTCTAAATCATCAGCTTATAAGTGGAAGAAAAACATTTGAATGCATATCTGCCTATTGTCCAAGGCATATTCTTTACCCCAAAATTCTCTGCTTCTCTTCACAATTTACCTAACTTTTCTTTCTTTCAAAACTCAACTTTTCTTTGTTTTAAGCACACATGTTTTCTTTATTTTTACATCCCTGCATATAAATCTTTTACTTAAACCCACATGAATCTTATTAAAGGCCATGAAGGATTAAATGTTGTTGTTGTTATGGTTCCTAAGGGTAATATACAAACTGTTTTGTATGACTACCTTATAATATTTTTTCCAAGAATATATTATATTTTGGACTGGGATGTTTTGGCCTTCATAAAAACAAAAGCCAATCAATGACAACAAAACCGAGAAGCAGAGAGACAAGTTGGGTAGTCTGGGTCTTGAATTTATAGTGGGATCTTGATAGAATTAAAATCTTCTGGAAGCACTTTCTCAACCCAGCCAATTTGGAACTATGACAAGAACCATCTCTCATGACATAACAGTACTTCACTTGTCAACCATTTAAAGAGCAAAATAAAGAGATACATATGTTGGCTTTAGTCCCAGTATGAAACCGGTTTGCCTACTGATTACTAGAAGTACTTTTATAAATGCACTCTGCTTACCCGCTCATCCGTTAACATTAACAAGGCTTTGTTTGATGGAGAGGTTGTGCTGGTTTGGGTTGGGGAAAACAACCTATTCCGTTTTTGCATTTCCAAAGTATGAAACAAAGATTAAGTATTGGAAACTATAACCTCTCTTTGATAATATGTTCATGAATCTATTTTCCCCAAATGCAAAGACTGTTGGTGATTTTGATGCCTCAGATTTAAAAGTATAGAATATGAGGGAGAGAATATGCAAGAGAAAGAGCTACAAAGATCGAGCGTGAGTGATAAATGACAAATATATCTTGTAATTTAACAATGGATAGCTATAAAGAAATCTGTCATACCTATTTCTCTTGCAGAGAAATTTTAGTCTCAATTAGGTAATTCAACACTAATTCAGAACATAGTAAGCAATAACTTGTTTTTTAGCATAACCTGATAATTCAGTTAATCTTTTTCTTCTTCCTTAGAAGATAAAACATATAACAAGACTCCAGTTGAAAAATTTATGTTTATTCTGTAAGCTCATTATGTGAAGGGAAAAAAAATTATTTTTTTTCTCCTTGTCAGTATTATTGGAATTTTCTCTAGTTGGTGTACATTTCTTCTTCTGTGATTTTATTTGTGGGTCTATGTGCATGCATGCACCTTTGTGTTTAACCTCTCCAGTTGAGTAGCTAGAATTTTAGGGGTTGTAGTTTGAGAAGGGGTAGGAATAGAACTGATGATATGCTTCACAAATATTCCCACTATTTTTAAAGAACTAGCTTGCAACCTGTAAGAGCAGAAATGTTAAATAAATATATACTTTAAGTGAGAGGCTGTATGTATAGAAAATGCAAATATTTTCCTCTGCTGTATGGAAAGCTCCTCTCAATTCCTTCACTAGGTACCACTTCAAAAACAATGAGTTTCTTAAATCACTTAGTCTGGGTTAACGTGTTTCATTAGATGATCCTTTCTTTTCAAAATTTATCTCAGTTCAAAGGAAGAGCTGAACAAAATTTGCAAG
This sequence comes from Antilocapra americana, assembly GCA_007570785.1. Lineage (NCBI taxonomy): Eukaryota > Metazoa > Chordata > Mammalia > Artiodactyla > Antilocapridae > Antilocapra > Antilocapra americana. Next base: position 14,370,669 of record ML663567.1, on the reverse strand, counting down.
GCCTGTGGGGGAAACAATGCTCTTGGGTTTGCACTGCGGCCCCCTCCAGTGAACAGAGACCGGTATGTTCTCATAAATGTAGATTGAAACAAATTAAATGAGAAAAACAATCCACAGCTAATAGTATAATCTGTCCTAGAATTGAAATTTGCTTGTTTTTATTTACTTTATTTTATTTTTTTAATTTATTTTTTCTTTTCATTATCGTGTTGGTTTTGCCAGAAATTTGCTCATATCTAAAGAGAAAGACAAAAATGCCAAGAGAAGACAAAGGAGAGAAAGGCTCTGTTCCACGTTACCAAATGAAGTATTCCTTGACATTAAACTGTAAGAAGAAAACCTCAACTTTTGTTTTAACTTTGCTACTTTTGTATTTTGGAAAGGCATAAAGGCTCAGACTCACTTTCCAGCAAGAAAGATAAAGATGAAGGGAAACAATGCGAAAGAGAGAGAGGAAATGAGAGAAGATAGGAGAGGGGAGAGAGGGCGGGAGGGGAGGGAGGAAGCAAATGGATAGTCCAGGTTGACAAGGACTGAAAGTGCTTCCCTTTCTTGGTGAGGAGCTGGTTTCTTCTGGCCTTATCATGGGTTGCAGAGTGGATCCTTCAACAACCAGAGCAGAAGCAACTGAAGATTGATAATGACAGTATTTTCCTCACGGCGTTGCTATAAGGTTTTAACGATACCCTAAAGTTCAAAATCCTAGCTAGTTTCTGCAATGTAGTAAACATACAATAAAACACCTCACTAAAACATGATTCATGTTTAGCTAATTGAAGACTTTGGGGATTTTTTAACAATAGACATTAGATGACATTGTCCTTGCCATTCCTGATGCTCTTATTGCTTTTATTGTTCCAAAGGAGTCAGAATGTTTGAAAGGGTGGGACTGTGCTCTTGATGCATTGCTGCAGTCATAAAATCACTGAGTGATAATGTGAGCATTTAAAGTAAGAACTACAGCAATTAGTCTAAACTAGCTGACCCATAATTTGCTGAGAACAAAAGTACAAAAACAAAGAGAACCACAAATAAAAATATATGTATGGAGAGAGATATTTTATATGTTCACCATCTAGAGAAAACTCCAGTAATACTGACAAAAAGAAAAAAAAATGATCTTTTTTCCCTTCACATAATGAGCTTATAGAATAAATACAAGTTTTTAAACTGGAGTCTTTTTCTATGTTTTATCTTCTAGAGCATAGGTGCTAGAAAGGAGTTGATGGCATGTTTGAGCTTCCCTGATGGTTCTCTTGTAAAGAATCTGCCTGCCAATGTAGGAGATGCAGGTTCAATCCCTGGGTCAGGAAGATCCCCTGGAGGAGGAAAGGGCAACCCACTTCAATATTCTTGCTTGGGAAATCCCATGGATAGAGGAGCCTGGTGTGCTACAGTCGCTGGGGTCTCAAAAGAGTTGAACAGGACTTAGTGACTAAATAACAATATAATATTGAGCCTAAATATGAATTTTCCTCTTTGAGTTTTAAGAACCAACTAACCAGAAATTATGCAAATATATTAAAAATAGGAAGAGTTTTTTCTAGTGTATACAGATTTTGTTATCCAATATTAGTAATAAGCACCAGTAATACTTAGACTAGCCATCCATTCAAGGCTATGGTTTTTCCAGTAGTCATGTATGGATGTGGGAGTTGGACTATAAAGAAAGCTGAGCACTGAAGAACTGATGCTTTTCAACTGTGATGTTGGAGAAGACTATTGAGAGTCCCTTGGACTTCAAGGAGATCCAACCAGTCCATCCTAAAGGAGATCAGGCCTGGGTATTCACTGGAAGGACTGATGTTGAAGCTGAAACTCTAATACTTTGCCCACCTGATTGAAGAACTGACTCATTGGAAAAGACCCTGATGCTGGGAAAGATTGAGGGCTGGGGGAGAAGGGATGACAGAGGATGAGATGGCTGGATTGCATGACAGACTTGATGGACATGGGTTTGGGTGGACTCCAGGAGTTAGTGATGGACAGGGAGGCCTGGTGTGCTTCGGTTCATGGGGTTGCAAAAAGTTGGACACGACTAAGCAACTGAACTGAACTGAAGGGAATATTTGGTTGACATTAAATATATGTAGTTAGAAATTACTGTTATTTCTATTAGAGTATTTCCTATTATCTCAAGTTGAAGAGCTTTTTACCATTCATTTAACTGAGAAAGGCTCTAGTTGAAGGTAACAAAGCAATCATAAATTTTTAGGTCTTGATTCCATTCTTTTTCTTTTTCCCCAGCAGTTGTGCCCAGGAGGCATTGGGCACATGTCTCCTTAGTTCCCCAACCAGGGATCAAACTCATACCTCTTGCAACAGAAGCATGGAGTCCTAATCTCTGGACCACCAGGGAACTCCTTATTTCATTGTAAATTTCCTTGAGTGAGACAAAATTTAAGTTTATAACTAAAAATTTAATGATAAGCAAACAAACTTCTTAGAAAAACAATTTAAATTAAAACAGCTGAATAATTCATAAATTATTTCTGAATGAAATGAACTCAACATGAAATTCAATGGTGATAGTGGTTTAGTTGCTCAGTCATTTCTGACTCTTTGCTATACCATGGACTGTATGTAGCCCGTCAGGCTCCTCTGTCCATGGGATTTCCCAGAAAGAATACTGGAATGGGTTGCCATTTCCTTCTCCAGGGGATCTTCCTGACCCAGAGATTGAAACCGGTCCCCTGCATTGCAAGCAGATTCTTTATCGACTGAGCCACCAGGGAAGCACTGAAATACAATAGACAGATGTAAGTTTGTAATTACTGAGACAAAAATCTCAGTAATTTTGTCTTCAAAACTAAATTCCTCCAAAATATATTTTTTCATAAAATTACTTGCATCTTTAATAATATTTCTAGTAAAATTAAGTGGACAAATCATAAATATCTAATAAGCAATGATATAAGAGTTTAAATTTGATGATTACCTTTTGTCAAATATTTACTACCTACAGTTAACAGTTAATCGTGGTGTTAGGGTTTTTTAAAGGCCATAGACTAGGACACTGAATGACTTACATGGACAAAACAGTGTCAGGGGTCTACGTGCTATGATAGCATTCCTCAGAAATGTGGAAGCACTGGTACTATTTTCTTTTCAAAGTAAATCTAGTATCATATCTTGAGACCCAAAGCCGGGAATGTGAGCAGATATCTATAAAGACATAGGAGCAGAAAGCTGGAAATGGTTCTTAATCCAACTTCTTTTTTTCTCACCATGTGTGGCAATGTGAATCAAAAGAGTTCATTAAAAAAGAAAAATCTCAGCAAGCATTCTGATAACAGTTCATGCTATAGCTCTTTCATGTTACTAGAGGGAAATTGAAAAGAATTTGCCCTACATATTAAAAAATTGAGTTTCTTTTGTGGCTGTACTCTGATTTTATTATTATATTTTTCTTTTGTAGTGGAAAAATAAACCTAGATTCTATCTTACATTCCAATTCCCAACCAACAACATTCTGTATTTAAAATGCTACTTGCACACTGTTATAAAAACAATCTCATATATCAAGCCATCTGCATAAAAATATTTGATGAAATATATCACCATCTAACTATAGGAAACTGATTAAAATTTTTATCAGTATTATGAATTTTATTAGACAGAAGGTGACAGATGTTTTTACATATTGAAAGTCAAATGTTAAAATATATATGTACAATAAAAACCTTAGTTAGCTCTACATAGTATTATATGGTTGCACTGCAGTTGTATAACTTCATGTTTATTAAAACATGGTTTATTAAACAAATTTTATAAATGGCAAGTAACAGCTGTTGTAGCTACTCTAGTGACTCAGTTTATAACCCTCTTCTTTAGCATATTATGTGGACAGAATTGCAACCTACAATATTATACATATATAACAACTTTTCTGAATGTGCCATATATTGCTTTTCACTAAGGAGACATGGTATTTTAAAATGATGTGGCTAAAAAGATTCAAACTTTGATCACCAAAACTCTTTTTTATTTATCTAAAAATATTTTAATTGCCTGATCATTCAACTGGTGAAAGTCATCTAAATGCTTTAATCTCTTGTTTTAATGTTTGGGTTTTGTTAATGGATGAGCTGAAAACAGGAGGCAGCCACTAAATCTGTTAGCATCAGAGCAGAGAATAATCAAGAGATCATCAAAATGTGTTAACAGAGTAAGAAGCCAGAAAAGGGAGAAAAAATAAGGAGGGAAAGTGACACCCTCTCTGGAAGATGACAGACTAATATTCACATTACACTACGATTAATAAACTATCAGGAACATTTATTCCAATAGACTAAAACCCAGGGGAGAGAAGAATACCATCACTTCACAGCAAACAGAAGGAGAAAAGGTGGAAACAATGGCAGATTTTACTTTCCTGGGCTCCAAAATCACTGTGGTCAGTGACTGCAGTCACAAAATTAAAAAATGCCTACTCCTTGGAAGAAAAGCAATGACAAATCTAGACAGCATATTAAAAAGCAGAGACATCACTTTGCAAACATAGGTCTGTATAGTCAAAGATATGGTTTTTCCAGTAGTCTTGTATGGATGTGAAAATTGGACCATAAAGAAGGCTGAGCGCCGAGGAATTGATTCTTTTGAACTGTGGTGTTGGAGAAGATTCTTGAGAGTTCTTTAGACTGTAGGGAGATTAAACCTAAGGAAATCAACCCAGACTATTCATTGGAAGGACTGATGTTGAGGCTGAAGCGCCAATACTTTGGCCACCTGATGTGACGAGCCAACTCACTGGAAAAGACCCTGATGCTGGGAAAGACTGAGGGCAAATGAGAAGGGGCGACAGAGGATGAGACTGGTGGATGACATCACTGACTCAATGGACATGAGTTTGAACAAACTCCAGGAGATGCAGCAGTACAGGGAAGCCTGGTGAGCTGCAGTCCATTTAGTTGCAAAGAGTCTAACATGACTCAGAGACTGAACAACAACAAGAGGAACTTGCAGGCTTCCCTAGTTGCTCAGTGATAAAGAGGCCGCATGCCAATGCAGGAATTTAACGTTCAATTCTTGGGTCAGGAAAGGCAAAAAAATAGGAAATGGCAACCCAGTCCAGCATTCTTGCCTGGGAAATCCCATGGACAGAGGAGCATGGCAATCTATAGTACATAGCATCGCCAAAGAGTTGGATATGACTTAGCAACTGAACAAAAACATACATATATATGTATGTATTATAAGCATTAGTATCAAATTTTCATTAATTATTCAGATTCTATAATTGATATGTAAAATATAAATGTTTTAATAGTTCCCACTTTTTTAGTTTATGTAGCAATTTTTCTTGATTTTGAAAAAATACTTAAATTAGCAAATCATTGTGGGGTAAATGAATTAAAGAACAGCAATACTAAAGAATTCTTTATATAGTAGTCAACCTTATAAGTGATATGTTAGGTATATTTTATTTATTGCATTCTGTTTTTTTCTTTTTATTATTTTCCTTCTCTTGCTTTATAATTTTCCTGTGATATAAGTTTTAGCTTTCATCTTCTGTCTCTAGAGTGTATTTACAGGGTGTTTTTCATTTTATTAATACTTACATTTTCAGAAGTATTTATTATTTGAAGCTTTTATATTTTATAGTCAAATGTAAAACATGCTTTATATTCCAACTAATTAGGTAAATATCAAGTTTTTCTTCAATCCCTATTGCTTTCATCCCACCTGTTACTTTTTAATATTTTATTCATAGTATATTATTCATATAATTTTGAAGTAATTTACATTTGTCTGTTCTTCATAGTAATATTTGTGAGTTATTTTATCACATTTCTAGTTTAAATGATTTAAGTACACATGACCACCTTTTTATACCCTGGATTTCTCATTTTTATTTATACTTGCTAAATTTTTTTTGATAGGATCTCTAGTTTAAATGATTTAAGAATACATAGACCACCTTTTTATACCCTGGTTTTCTCATTCTTACCTATACTTGCTAAATTTTTTTGGTAGGGTTAAAAGACCAGTGATATAGCTTTATACATTTAAAAACTGTGATTTAACTCTTGAATGTTAATCTTTCTCTAAACTTTATTAGTGTGACTCTACTAATTTTAAGAAACTGCTTCATCAAAAACTGAAACCATCACTTTTTTTTAGATTTACACAAAAAATAGCAATTCATTACCTCACCAATTTTCATACCGTATTTTCCTTCTTTAAAAAATTTCTCCTTTTAAAGTGAATCATTACAAGTTTCTTCAGAAAGGATCTTTTAATAATAACATTTATACAAAAAGTGTTTGTTTCTGAAAGATAGTGTGCTTCTGCATAGGTCCTAGGTGGGGGACAATTTTCTCTCATAATTCAAAGTTATCTCCCATTGTCTTCTGGCTGCTTTTGTTATTGCCTTTATTATTCTAGTTTTTTAGCAAGAAATTATCACTTGATTGCCCTTTCTTTATAGGCATTCAGCTCTTCATTTTGGTGACTTTCAGAATCTTCTCTTTGATTTGATCTCTCTTCTGAGTTTTATCATTATGTCTCTGGGTATAGATCAGTGTTTGTTATGCTTGCTTGCAAACCATCAAGCTTTCTGAAACTAAGGACCTATGTGTTTCATCAATATAGGAACAGTGTCAGCTGTTTTGTGTTTTCAAAATTCCACCTCTTCCATTCTCTCTATACTCTTATTTTTGCTTTTGCATATGTTTTATATGTGTGTTTTGCATTTTATATCAAAATATTTCTTTCTCCATTTCCTATCCTAGTTTTACTCTCCTTCACATTTCTGATCTCTTGTCCCTATCTCCTCTTAGGTTTTCTTTTTTTCAGATGTGTCATCCAGTTTACTCTCTCCTCATCTTATTTATGTATTTATTCAGGGCCTTCATTGCTGTGTACAGGCTTTCTCCTAGTTGTGGCAAAAGTGGGCTTCTCTTTCTTGCAGTGTGGGCTTCTTGTTTCTGTGACTTCTCTTCCTGAGGAACACAAGCCCCAGAGCTTCAGTTGTTGTGGTGCTTGGGCTTAATTGCTTCGGGGCATGTGGAATCTTCCTGGACCAAGGATCGAACCTGTGTCCCCTGCATTGGCAGGGAGATTCTTAATCACTGGACCACCAGGGAAGTCCTTACTTCCTTATCTTTGGCTTATCCCATCCACTGGATGACTTAATGTTAGTTTTTACATTTTTAATTTCTTAAAGTTCTATTTGATTTTATTCAAATATGTCTGATCACATTGATAGACATTTTTTATCATAATTTTTATTTTCTTTTTTTCATAGTTTATTTTAACAATACAAAAGTCATTCTTATCTGTGATAGTATATTTCGCTAATTTTGATGATCATTTTTTTTCTTGTGTATTTAAAGACTGTCGAGTGTTAGTTTATGTTTCTTGCCACCTTATTTAAAGGAATTTTGAGGTGTTTGTAATTAAAATGCACCTCCTAAAAAAGATTTTTGTTTTCTTGTGCTAATATCTTAAAAGCACTTAAAGAAAAGTGAAAGTGTTAGTTGCTCAGTCATGTCTGACTCTTTGTGATCTCATGGATCATAGCCTGCCAGGCTCCTCTGTCCATGGAATTCTCCAGGCAAGAATGCTGGAGTAGGCTGTCATTCCCTTGACCATGAAAAGCACTTAAACATGGGGACAATTAAAATGTATATTTTAAGTTGAACTTTTTCTGGCCACAAGATATTTTCTTGCTGCAAGTCTTTTTCTTGCCCTAAATTCAAGTAAGAGTAAGCTTTTCTCTAGAGGTTTTCAAAGGAAATTTTTTTCTACTCTATAAAGGCCAGGGTAATTATAGATCACACTATTGCCCTTTGTAGAGTTGTTTTTTTTTTTAAATCAATCCACTGTGAATGTGAACTTTCAGTGGTTCCAACAGGAATGAGCAAATGTGTCATAATAACCCCAAGATTCCCTTCCCCCTAGTGGAGTTAAAGTTTGTCACTTCTGAATAATTTATTTTCTTTCACATCACCTCAGTTATGTATTTAGGAAGATGAATTTTTCTGCCTCTGACACTATATCTAGGTGTATTCCCCAAAAAGAAGTCCCTCTCATCATTTAGTATACAGTATTTTTAAAACAGTAAATTAATTTAGTTCTTAGTATACAAAACTACTCACATATTTTTCTCTTTATTTATCTCCTAATTATTGGCTTCACATTTTCCCAGGTTTATCAAGATGAGTCTATTTCATTAAACTGTCGTTCAACATGAATTGGTAAGATAAAGCTTGGAAAGAACTTTTTAAACTCCAAATAAGAGTAGTTTTTACAGGCTTAAAGAAGACAGAAGTTTACCTCTGTTATGTAACATAGGCATTCTAAGACAGGTATGCCGGCTTCAATATCATCAGAGACCTAGGATTCTCCGCACCAGATTTCTGCTTCACAGTCCAAGATGGCTGTGTTAGCTTTAACTATCACATTGGAACTAAACCCAACAGAAAAAGATAACATTGGGACCCTGCCTTTGTCATAGGCTATATATACTAACTCTACTTACATGACATTGGCCATGATCAGAAAACTGTCACGTTACAACAGTTAGCCTCAAGATGTTAGAAAATACCAGCTTTATGCTAGCTAAATCGTGTGCTTAATTTATATTCAAAGATCCTATTAGTGAACAATAATACATAGAAACTGGGGAAGAATCATCAGCTTCACTCCCAAATAAGCAATTCCAAAGTTGTCTCCAACTATACTCAACTTCAAGTCCAGGATGTCTAGGGATGCTCATTTCTTTCCATCAAACTATGATATGACTTTTGATGGCCTAGTTATTTATACAACTATGGGAAAATATAAGAGTAATCATCATAAAATTTTCCAGATAATAAGCAATTAGCAGTTGGTGGTACAGTAAGTTCTTAAGCTTGTACAACTGGCAGCCCCAGATTCAACTTTCTGGGGAAAATTCCTTTGTTATCTGCAGTCTCTGTTCTTGGGAGATTGTCCCTTGTCCAATAGCCTCCAAGGCCCCACCTGAAGATGCCCTTAGAGTTTTCAAACCTACAGATGGTGCAGATTTGGGAGCTCTTTCAAAAGCAGGTTGATTTTAAAGTTTGAATTTTCACAAATTTTGTAACATATATATATATATATATATATATAGTAACAATAATGCTCCATTAGAGGATTTTGATGTGTTTGCTTGGTTTCATGTACAAGAAAGCATAAACAAGTATTTTTGCCTAGACATAGTTTTTAACCCTAAAAGCTGATTTCATATATACTGGCTCCTGAACCCTTCTCTTGCATGTGTACTAAGTCTGACTCTTTGCAAACCTATGGACTAGAGCCCACCAAGTTCCTCTGTCCATGGGGTTGTCCAGGCAAGAGTATTGGAGTGGGTTTCCATGACCTCTTCCAGGGGATCTTCCTGACCCAAGGATCAAACCTCCATTTCCTGCAGCTCCTATATTACAGGTGGATTCTTTACCACTGAGCCACCAGGGAAGCCCCAAACCTTTCTCTGCAAAGGCCAAGGTTTGCGTTTATTTGTTTATTTTTCCAAAGAAGCTGCATCCCTTAGTTATAAAACAATAGTCTTGGGTAGAAAGACAATACACTAACTTTGTCTCTCCCTTTGGGAAACTTGCATAAGAGGAAAGAAACTCTTAACAAGTGAACGTACCTACCTGCTGCTGCAAACTGCAACTAGAGAGCTACTACTAGGAAGAAGGGAGGAGTAGAGAATATTTTCTGGGGTCTCTTCCTTTAGGGTTTCAGGTATTATACATGTCACTTCCACTTCATTTTATCAGATAGAACATAATCACCTTTAACAGAGCCAGTCAAAAGGTCACTCACTTTATTTCTGGCAACCATACGCCAAAAGAAAGCTTGGGGTTTTTAATGACACTGTAAGTGAGGAGAAAAACATTGAAAGAGCAGTATCTGCCATCAGATGATTTCTTTGTTTTCATCCCAAATAAGAACTTGGGTCTTGGAGCCAATGCTTGAGTTCAAGCCCTAGATTTGCTATTTCTAGTAACCTTTGTCAAGTTTGTTTCAAACAAGGATAACGTTATCACCTATGCTTCCGAGTTGTCGTATGAATAACATAACATTAGCAAAATGTTGTACAAGGTACCTAGAATAGTCAGATTCATAGAGTCAGAAAGTACATTGGTAGATGCCAGGGGCTAGGGTGAGGAGGTAGGGAGGGAATGGGGATTTAGTGTTTAATGGGGAGATGGTTTCAGTTAAGGAAAGTAAAAATTTGGGAGATGGATGATGGCGAGAGTTGAGCAATGTGAATATCCTTAGTGCCATTGAACTGCACAGTTAAATATGGCTAAAATAGTGTTTTATATTATGTGACTTTTACCACAACAGCAAAAAACATTAAAAAATAATGTCAGCAGAGTGTCTAGCACTAACTACAGAGCTCTAGGAATATTAGATAACTATGCTAATTATGATGCTTATAATAATGATGATAATTATTGCATGATTTGTCCCATATCCTTTAGATTTACTTAAGGATACAGTGGGATGAAGCTGAAAATAACATTTCCTGTCGATTCTGTATATCTGTATAACCAGTAACTACTATGTACCAGGTACTGTTCGAGGCAGTGAGTTGAAGCAGTGAAGAAAGCCAAGACCCTAATGCTAATGGAACTTCTGACACTCACCTCTATTGAGCCTCATTTCCGATGGGATGACACTCCAGCCCTCTGGGTAGATATAGTAAATGAAACACTATAATTTTCTAGCACCCATTGCTATCAAAGATTTCCCTGAAGTCACTTGCCTGCCTTCTCTCAAGGAACTGTACTCTCAGAAAAAACCAGCAGTTTACCTGATTCTCCCCTTAGTTATCTAGAGGGCCTCTACTCTTTGCCTGGATTTAAAATTATTTTCATAGGTGAGAAACAGGCGAGTGCTCACCCTGTATTTTTAAGCCTGATATTATACAGTGAAGAAGGTATTCAACGTCCTCCTACCTTTTCAGGTAGACTCAAGTGCGCTTTGTGCTCAAGTCTTGGAAGATTATTTTCAAACTATATCTGTTTGCCTTATAAATACTGTCGAATCATCCAAGATTTTACCTGTAGGGGTTTGCCACTCTGTACTTTCCATCATTTTAAAATTTTGTCTCCCTCCATGCAAGTCTGCAGAAGAATTTTAATTAGAATTTTAGAGAAAACAATGTGGCTCCATTAAAAAGACACCATTTGAATCAGACTGTCATCATTTTCAGATAAAATGTTAAATATGTTAAAATCTTGACTACTCATTTCACTTGATTTTCTTCCTGCAATATTTTAGCACTTCTTATTTTGTTTTTTAACATCATGAAGAAATTCTAGCCAAACTTAATTATACAGCATCCTTAACATGTAGGTAATTTTGTCATTTAGTTGAAACATTCTTTCCAAAATATGACATGTTTCTTAATATATCCACTATATTATATTCACATTATTAAATTTATAACTTAATTACAAGTTTACCTAACCTCTAAAATATAGAGTTTTTAGATTATTTCTGACTTTAAGCACATTTTTAAAATGAGAATATTGTTTATTGATGGCATGACTTAATGTAATAAAAAATAATTATGTGATATTTACTTGAGGCTTGTAACCCAAAGTCTCATTCCCATGGATAGCAGGACCAAAATAAATTAGAGCAATAAAACACATATTCTCACTATAAATCTAGGGATCATTCTGTAACATTGAACAGAAGATAAAACACAAACTTGTTTTAAAATTAGATTTAGTGTTGGGTGAAAGGAGGAGGTTGGCACTCCCCTTGACAAGGATGGAAGAGGCCTGATACTATGTACATGGTTAAGGCACTGCCACCTACTATATGACATCTAACCAATGTTTTTATTGGGACTGACATATACACACCACTATATATAAAATAGAAAACTAATTAGAACCTACTGTATAGCACAGAGAACTTTACTCAATACTCAATACCTAATGATTTATATTGGAAAATAATCTGAAAAAGAGTTGATATGTGTATATGCATAACTGATTTCATTTTGCTGTATACATGGAACTAACACATCATTGTAAATCAACTGTACTCCATAAAAAATATATATACCAAAACACCCTCAACAGTTAAATAAATGAGAAATGAACCTTTAAAAAATAAAAATAAATGAAATAAAATTAAATTTTAAATGAACTGCAAAATAATAATCTGTAAAGAGTGTTAATTATCTACAGAATTGTGACTTATTTTATAGATGTAGAATACTTCTTTTACCTTGAGTAAAAAATTCAAAAGCAAAATGTTCAAGGTGTGTGTCTTTTGAACAGATTGGCTTTGAGGAATTTTAAACACTAAAATCTATATCTCAAGCTGAAACACAAGGAATATTTTCCCATTGGAAAATAGGAAGATTCATATTGTAATAATTAATAAGTTATAGCAAAAGACCTGGAATCCAAGCCCCCTTAACTATCTGTTTGTACATCTTTTAGATGTTAGGAAACAAAACAGGAAAGAATAGAAAGAACATAATCAAGAAGTTTACTTTTATGCAGTTATATTCATTTTATCTCTTAAATATTCAAGAGGGCATGTCGAGTAAGCAGAGGGTTATGTGAATTGGACATTCTGTGGTGAACTCAGAGGTGAAGATACAAATTTAGGAGATGTTGGCATGTGTATGATATTTATGACCTGTGGACTGAAAATAGATCCCCTAGGAAAAAATAAAGATAGCAAAAAATTTGACTGTACTTTAGATTAAACTTATTTTGCTGAACACATTTATCTCTGTTTTCTCTTAAGGCCCCACTAAATAAGGGTAATGTAATTAAAATCCTTTCTCTCTACCAGGACAACACTATCAAGAGATAAACAGCAAGTGACGGGTGCAAGTGTGGTCAATAACTTTTGGAAGATAGGAAGTACATGAAAGAGGTAGGAGGCTGGAAAACTGGATACTAAGTGCCATCAGGGTGAAAACTGGATACTAAGTGCCATCAGGGTGAGGTCAATAAGAACAATTTATTCCTCTAGAAAACTCTAGGAAAAATATCACAAAAATCATTTACTGCAAAATTTACAGGTGAGGCAGCAAGTTGAAATAGGAAGACTGTTGAAATTCTCCTGAATAGAAGAGCAACTAGAACTTCACATCCGGGGACTTCCTGGAGGTCCAGTAGTTAAGACACTGTGATCCCACTGCAGGGGCACAGTGGGGAACTAAGATCCATGCGGCATGGCCAACATAAAATAAAATAAGTGACTGGGAAGTTGTTAAAATATCGTTTTAAAAAGTTAAGAATTTCACAACACTTCCTCAGCCTGTTCTAGAAAAGTTTAATTAGGAAGATACACAGATCAGAGAGGGTTTGGTTAGTACACATACCATCTTCATTTCAGAAATTGAGAAGCTAGAAAATACCACTGCTAGACTTCCTTGCAGCTGAGGTTCATTGTAAAGGCCAAAGCTGTCCTGCTTCTTCACCTTTGATGACACACACAGGCAGAAGAAGTTAGTGATTTCCCAAGGCTGCCAATTAGCCTCCATGTCCAGTCACTGGCTGTGTGAATGCCATGTTTGCCCAGCAGGTACAGATGGTTCTAGAATCAACAGTGAGGTGGCCTGTTGATTCCTGCTTCTTGATATAGCAATAAAATTTCTGGGATCTGTTTTCTTGATCCCAGGATGCTGGTTCGAGATTTCAGTCCTGGGGTCAACAGGCCCAGTGATAAACCCCAGATTCCTAACCTTGTTCAGAGTAACAGATATTGTGCATCCTTTCACAGGCTACTTCTGGAGTGTTTTCCTAGGGATCATTTTTGAGAACCTTACCTGGAGCTACTTCTTCAATCTTCCCAATGTATTTTTCTAAACAAAAATTTTTCTGTGTTAAATTCCTTCAGCTGAAAAAGGCCAGCATAATTTCCCTTACAGATAAAGTAGTTGGAAAGATGCCATACTTCAAAGAGGAGGTTTACAAAATGTCTAGATATAGGATGATCAGACCCCCATTCTTACCCGCTTTGGCTCCATTTCTTTCCAAGTATAATAGAAAGCTGCAAAATCCTTTTTACTAATGCACATGCATACAACCATTGTACACACACACACACACACATACACAGTTATGTTTGTTTTCTGACAGAGTACATTATAGTCTCCCAGTTGATGGTCCATGCATATGTACAGAATCCAACTGGCTTTTAGCAACTTATCCTTAAGCATGAATTGACAAACAAAAATGATCAAATATTTGAGCAAGCCTTCTACATGTAAGGCTTCCCAGGTGGCACCATTGTAAAAAATCCACCTGCAGATGCAAAAAGACACAAGTGACGCAAGTTCAATCCCTAAGTCAGGAAGATCCCCTGGAGGAGGAAACGGCAACCCACTCCAATATACCTGCTTGGAGAACCCAATGAACAGAGGAGCCTGACGGGCTATAGTTTATGCAGTCACAAAGAATCGGACATGACTAAGCTCGCACAAACATCGTCATCTACATGTAAGACAGAGATTAAAAAAAAAAATAGGGAAGAAAGAGAGAAAAAGGAAGGAAGCGGGGAGGGAGAGAAGAAAGACATGATGTGTGATTCAGAAGAAAATTTCAAAAATAATTAGGGGACTTCCCTGATGGTCCAGTGTTTGGGGGACTGCCTTGCAGTGCAAGGAGGGCAGGTTCATTTTCTGGTCTGGATCTAAGTTCCCACATGCTGCAGAGCAGCTCAGCCTTCGTGCCACGACTGCTGAGCCTGCACTCTCCAGATGCCACGTGCCACAACTAGAGAGCCCACGTGTCGGAATGAAAGATCTCACATGACACAAGGAAGATCCTGTGTGCAGCAACTAAGACCTGATGCAGCCAAACAAATAAATAAGTGTAAAAAACTATAATTAAAGGCTGTACTGAAGAGCAGAAGTGTCATCCAGATAACTGATGTTTAGAGTATGTTTTCAAAAGAAGATAACTAATGTTTAGAGTATGTTTTCAAAAGAAGCAGCCATCAAAGAACACTCTGAAGGAGTAACCATTAACTGAAGAAGAAATTTAGGAAAGCATGTCATGAAATATGGAGCAGAGATTTCCATGTTGGCCCAAACACATTTTCTTTTCCTTCTGGGCACAAGCTAGAGCACATTTCCCAGAGCCCTTGTAATTCACGGCGACTGTGCCTTAGACCCACAGCAGCATGTGGTCTGGGAATCAGCCCCCATAAAAGCCATCCGAGGTTGTGTCCATGCCCTCTCTTCCTCTCTGGGGCCTTTTTTCCTGAATGCTGACATCCAGAATGGGTCCCCGCATGAATGTGTGAAGCAGAACTTTCTCTCACCACTGTTGGGACTTGATGCAAACAAGGACTAAATAAATCCTTTTGATTTTGTGGTTGATTTTTTACAGCAGTTAGCTTAACCCAACTGATTCAGAAGTCAAGTAAAGTGATCGACGAGACTCCCTTTCCAAATTAAGCTGACAGAGAAAGTGAAGCAACTCTCAGTGGTTGGGTGCACTGCGGGAAGGAAAACTATTATAACATTAGTCTCTCTTCTTCACCTAATTTCATCCCCTTTGTGTATCTTCCCCTTTATTAGGACTCACTTTAAGAAGGAGTTCACAGATATACAAGCACCACAGGGTATCTTATTCCCTTCATTCATGTGCTGTGTTCTGAAAGTGGTATGTATGTTAGCAGCAGATTCTTCTGGGGGCAGTGACTCCTGGAATATCAAAAGGCAGTTAGAATGAAACAGCCAGCTGCGATCATTGCCAAATGTCAGATTCTGTTAAAAAGCTGTTCCAGCAATCTTGCAAGGGAGAGTCTGACCTCAGCATAAAGCACCTGCCCATACAGACCAGATAACGTTATGAAGAAGGCAGAACATTGTGGAAACATGCGTGCCTGTCTTTGTGCAGGCTAGCAGACACGCTCAGCAATTGCCTCTCTAACCCTCCCAGTACACAAAGTATGGACTTTAACTCAGGTTAAACTGATCTATAACAACACAGAGGGTGTTCCAGTTTGTTTTCCTTGCTCCATCAGTGTTCTCAAACTCATCTCAGAAACCTGGCCTGAGAATCAGTTTTCCCCAAAGTAGTCCCAAGCACCTTAAAGCAGGGATACCATTTTGCCAGAAGTTATCTTCTAAGTCTGAGAAGAGTTAAAAGTAAACTTCAGAACTCCCGAATCTTCTTTATTTGATCAAATATTACCTTCATTTGCTAAGTACACACTCACATACATGCACACACCCTGGCAATACAATTATGATAGAAGAAGTGTAAGTAGAGAATAACATGATTTGGCTTTACTTCTCACAGTAAAGACTCAAATGCACTCTGATTTTAGTCCTAAATAACACCATGCTTATTATCTACCAAACACAATGAAGCAAAGAAGTCTATAATGATGATTTTGCACAAGTAGTATGAGGTAATGAGAAACACAGGAGGTTATTTAGACGAATCCAAAATATTGACTAATGTGTCCTAATATTTTCAAGATTCTTCATGTACACAATGGAATATTACTCAGCTATTAAAAAGAATGCATTTGAATCAGTTCTAATGAGGTTCTAATCAGTTCTAATGAAACTGGGGCCTTTTATACAGAGTGAACTAAGTCAGAAAGAAAAACACCAATACAGTATATTAACACATATATATGAAATTTAGAAAGATGGTAACAATGACCCTCTATGTGAGAGCAAAAGAGACACAGATGTAAAGAACAGACTTTTGGACTCTGTGGGAGAAGACAAGGGTGAGATGATTTGAGAGAATAGCATTGAAACATGTATGTTACCATATGTGAAATAGATCACCAGTCCAAGTTTGATGCATGAAACAGGGCACTCAAAGCCGGTGCACTGGGACAACCCAGAGGGATGGGGTGGGGAGGGAGGTGGGAGGGGGGTTTGGGAAGGGGGAAACATGTACACCGTGGCTGATTCATGGCAATGTATGGCAAAAACCACTACAATATTGTAAAGTAATTAGCCTCCAATTAAAATAAATTAATTAATTTAAAAAATAAAATAAAAAACATTCTTCCATCAGAATTATAAGATGATTCAAAATTCATGTTGCTCAGACTGTCTTAGGGTTCCATTTCTAAAGTATTTTTAACACCACAAGTCTTGTCAAAACTATAGCTACACATATATAGTTAAATGGGTGTTTAAAGAGAAGGGTTAACAGCAAGTCTAAATTGTTTTTCTGTGGAAAGAATGACCTCAGAATTACCTCTCTCAGTATTGTTTCCCTGGAAACCTAATGGTTTAAGTTAAACGTAGGACATAAGTACTGTCACTAAGAAATGGTGTTTATTGTAAAAATGATTCTAATTTGGTCAACTGTATTTGGACTTGCCAGGCTGAGAGTGAGCCATTAAAACTTGTTAATGCATAGAGCTCAGATTCTTGTGTGAGGTGGACAACTTTTAATAAAACTCTTCCTTGGGGGACATGAAAACTTTGCTCAAGGATGTTACAAGATACTGGTCCAATGTTTAGTGAGCCTAATCAAATTCAGGATGATTTCTGCATCAACTCACATGGTTTCATACTTCACAAAGCAACTGATGCTTGGATTGTACATTATATTCTGTATATTGTACATTATATGCTGGCCTGTACATTATATTCTTAAGTACTGTAAGAATTCCTCTTGAAGATAGCATTCCTGTAACTGTCAGTTATGTTGGGATTCCTGCTCATATCTTTGTACAGAACTAAAGTGAACATGATGCCAGATTATGAACCATAGTTATGTGAAGGAGAATGCCAAGCCATACCTGCAGCTCTCTCCTATGTTGTGGAGAGGAGGTGTGAAAGCCATTCACAGTTTTTTATCTGTGGTATCATTGTTCGCTAGAGTAAATGACACAGATGGTTTAAATATTTTAACAACATGTCTAGTAAAAATTAAACTGTATCTTCACATTCCGAGACATGGTATTTCTAATTTAACTTATATTTGAAAATGCTTATTCTTGCTAAAGATACATAATTTGGGAGGGGATTAAAAAATACTACTATAAATGCTCCATGATTTAAAGATGTATTTTCTCTTCATTTTTTTTTTTACTTTTTGTGTTTTTAATTAATACATAACTACATTTTAAAACAGTTTGGAGAGCTAGCCTTTTTTAATTCACAAAATTTTATTAAATATTATTTCTTTATTTATTACAATTTCAGTTACAGTATGGTTTATAAGTAAATTTTATGTCATAGTTTTAAATGGTTTACGCATTGCTTTTTAACTATATAAAATTTTTCTTTACTTATCTACTTTTTTCTTTACTTATGCCCATGTTAAACCAAGAACTGTATACCCTGAGGTTGATGACATCTACCAGAACTAGCTGGCTTATGCTAGATAAAAATGCTGGCCTATTTTTTAATGGAACTTCTCTGGTGGCTCAGACAATAAAGAATCTGCCTTCAAAGCAGGAGACCTAGGTTCAAACCCTGGGACAGGAAGATCCCCTGGAGAAGGGAATGGCAATTCACTCCAGTATTCTGCCTGGAAAATTCCACAAACAGAGGGTCTAGGGGAACTACCGTCCATGGGATCACAGTCAGACATGACTGAGAAACTAACACATGTTTTTGAGAAGAGGTCAGAAATCTCACTTAAGATGTGGAATCCACAAATTTCAAAACACTGAAAGATACGATGGAACCCACTGAATTTTAAATGGTGTGTTTTGTCCTCTTTCTCCATTAATTAAAAAAATTAACAAATACATCTATCTCTACCTTAGTAGGCTAGGGCCATGGTCATCATAAGGTCTCACAAATACACATGTCATGCCACTGGGTTCAATGTCACAGAGCATGTGAGTAGAAATGACTGCTCACTTCAGGTTTAATCTTAAAAGTATTTTTTCAATTTTTGTTCTTCCTCTATTCTCTCTTTACTATGCTAGATCACAGGCATGGCAGTGTCTTAGCTTCCAGCATATAAATTAGGAAAAAACAGAGCAAAAATCTGAAGGAACCTGTGTCTCTAAAGACCAGACATCTTACCAGTCTATACCACTGACCTTGAACTGATATTGAGAAGGAAGCATTTCAAACTCACTTAAGCCAATTTATTCTGAGAACTCTGTGTTACTACAGAAAACAATTACTTTAGCTAATATTATAACTCATTTAATGTATATTTTTAAAGTTTGTGATGGAAATAATTAAAAAAAAATGTTGGTGTGTAAATTGACATGATAGGCTGGTATTTCCAGTCTAGCCCTTACCATCCATACAAGTTTCACCTCCTCGATGGAGTAATATCAACTACAGTATCTCTCTAAAAATACATCAAAATGGGGTTTTAAATATGTTGCACTCAAGCCTGAAATGGGCTTTTACCACTTTCTGTCTATTGAAGTTTTATATTTAGGGATTCCCTGGTGGCTCAGATGATAAAGAATCTTCCTGCAATGTAAGAGACCCAGGTTCAATCTCTGGGTCAAGAAGATCCCTGAAGAAGGAAATGGCAACCCATTCCAGTATTCTTTCCTGGAGAATCTCATGGACTGAGTAGCCTGGTAGGCTACAGTCAACAGGGTGGCAAAGAGTCTGACAATTAAGCAACTAATACTTTCATTTTTCTTTATTATTTAAGACTAACTATCAACAACTACTATATCATCAGACTTTCCCTTAAACTTATAATATGATTTAAAAGATAAATAATAAAATGATACATTTTAAGACTATCTCAACATCATTGATTGATTGAATATGTTTTTTTTAGCTTGTACTGTCATATCCTGGGTGCCCTAGGTGGAGCTAGTGATAAAGGACCTGCCTGCCAATGCAGGAGACATAAGAGACATTAGTTTGATCCCTGGGTTGGGGGAACTCCCAGGAAGAGGGAATGTAAATCTATTTCTGTATTCTTGACTTGAGAATCTAATGGACAAAGGAGGCTGGCAGGCTACAATCCATTAGTTCAGTTAGTTCAGTCACTCAGCCATGTCCGATCCTTTGTGACCCCATGGACTGCATCACACGAGGCTTCCCTGTCCTTCACAACTCACAGAACTTGCTCAAACTCATGTCCGTAGAGTCGATGATGCCATCCAACAATCTCATCCTCTTTCATGCCCTTATGCTACCGCCTTCAATCTTTCTGAGCATCAGAGTATTTTCCAATGAGTCAGTTCATCACATCAGGTAGTCAAAATATTGGGGTTTCAGCTTCAGCATCAGTCCTTTCAATGGATATTCAGGACTGATAACCTTTAGGATGGACTGGTTGGATCTCCTTGCAGTCTAAGGGACTCTCAAGAGACTTCTCCACACTACAGTTCAAAAGCATCAATTCTTTGGTGCTCAGCTTTCTTTATGGTCCAACTCTCACATCCATACATGACTACTGAAAAAACCATAGCTTTGACTACAGGGACCTGTGTTGGCAAAGTAATGTCTCTGCTTTTTAATATGCTGTCTAGATTGGTCATAGCTTTTATTCTCAGGAGTAAGCATCTTTTAATTACATGGCTGCAATCACCATCTACAGTGATTTTGGAGCTCAAGAAAAGAAAGTCTGTCACTGTTTCCATTTCCACTGTTTACTTATCTATTTGTCATTAAGTGATGGGACTGGATGCCATGACCTTAGTTTTCTGAATTTTGAGTTTTAAGCCAACTTTTTCTCTCTCCTCTTACACTTTCATCAAGGGACTCTTTAGTTTTTCTTCACTTTCCACTGTATAAGTGTTGTCATCTATGTATTTATGGTTACTGATATTTCTCCCAGCAATCTTGATTTCAGCTTGTGCTTCATCCAACCTGGCATTTTACATGAAGTACTCTGCATATAAGTTAAATAAGCAGCACAACAGTATACAGCCTTGATGTACTTCTTTCCCAATTTGAAACCAGTCTGTTGTTCCATTTTCAGTTCTAATTGTTGCTTCTTGACCTGCATACAGATTTCTCAGGAGGCAGGTCAGGTGGGCTGGTATTCCCATCTCTTGAAGAATTTTCCAAGAGATGAGTTTCTTGTGATCTACATAGTCAAAGGCATTGGTGTAGTCAATAAAGCAGAAGGAAATAGTTTTTGGAACTCTCTTGCTTTTTTGATTATCCATAGAATGTTGACAATTTGATCTCTGGTTCTTCTGCCTTTTCTAAACCCAACTTGATCATCTGGAAGTTCACAGTTCATGTACTATTGAAGCCTGGCTTGGAGAATTTTGAGCATTACATTGCTAGTGTGTGAGATGAGCGCAGTTGTGTGGTAGTTTGAGTATTCTTTGGTATTGACTTTCTTTGGGATTGGAATGAAAACTGACCTTTTCCTGTCCTGTGTCCACTGCTGAGTTTTCCAAATTTGTGGGCATATTGAATGTAGCACTATAACAGCATCATGTTTTAAGATTTGAAATGGCTCAACTGGAATCCCATCACCTCCACTAACTTTGTTCATAGTGATGCTTCCTAAGGTCCACTTGGCTTCACATTCCAAGATGTCTGGCTCTAGGTGGGTGATCACATCATCATGGTTATCTGGGTCATGAAGATCTTTTATGTATAGCTCTTCTGTGTATTGTTGCCACCTCTTCTTAATATCTTCTGTTTCTGTTAGGTCCATACCATTTCTGTCCTTCACTGTGCCCATCTTTGCATGAAATGTTCCCTTGGTAGCTCTAATTTTTCTGAAGAGAGCTCTAGTATTTCCCATTCTATTGTGTCCCTCTATTTCTTTGCTTTGATCACTGAGGAAGGCTTTCTTATCACTTCTTGCTGTTCTTTGCAACTTTGCATTCAGATGGGTATGTCTTTCCTTTTTCTTTGCCTTTAGTGTCTCTTATTTTCTCAGCTATTTTTAAGGCTTTACCAAACAACCATTTTGCCTTTTTTCATTTCTTTTTCTTGGGGATGGTATTGATCACTACCTCCTATACAGTGTCATGAACCTCTGTCCCAAAGTCTTCATGGACTCTGTCTATCAGATCTAATCCCTTGAGTCTATTTGTCACTTCCACTGTATAATTGTAAGGGATTTGATTTAGGTCATACCTGAATGGCCTAATGGTTTCCCCTACTTTCTTCAATGTGAGTCTGAATTTTGCAAAAAGGAGTTCATGATCTGAACCACAGTCAGCTCCTGGTTGTGTTTTTGCTCACTGTATAGAGCTTTTCTTCCTTTGACTGCAAAGAATATAATCAATCTGATTTCGGTCTTGACCATCTGGTGATGTCCATGTGTAGAGTTGTCTCCTGTGTTGTTGGAAGAGGGTGTTTGTTATGACCAGTGCATTCTCTTGGGAAAACTCTGTTAGCCTTTGACCTGCTTCATTTTGTACCCCAAGGCCAAACTTGCCTGTTACTCCAGGTATCTCTTGACTTCCTACGTTTTAATTCCAGTCCCTATGATGAAAAGGACATCTTTTTTTGGGTGTTACTTCAAGAAGGTCTTATTGGTCTTCATAGAACCACTCAACTTCAGCTTCTTCAGCATTCATGGTTGGGACACAGACTTGGATTACTGTGATATTGAATGATTTACCTTGGAAACAAACAGAGATCATTCTGTCATTTTGAGATTGCACCCAAGAACTGCATTTCAGACTCTTTTGTTAACTATGAGGGCTACACCATTTTTCCTAAGGGATTCTTGCCCACAGTAGTAGGTATAATGGTCATCATCTGAGTTAAATACATCCATTTCTTCTAAGGGGTTCTTGCTCACAGTAGTACATATAATGATCATCTGAGTTACAATCCGTAGGGTCACAAAGAGTCAGACCCAGCTGAAGTGACTTAGCATGCACACATCTCATAACCTGGCCACGAGAATAATGACACAGAACATAAAATTGTTCTGCTTCCCAGAGGTCCTCAGTGTCCCCTTTCCTACAATATTTTAGGTAGTATTGCTCACTCAAATCTTAAGCTTCAATATATCTTATTAACACATTCACTATGGCATCCTTCATGTTGATAATATTGACTTCTTTGCATCTACCTCCTCTTCTGTATTCTAAGCTCCCTGGGGGTCACTCTAAGCCTTATTTATTTTTGTTTCCTAGGGAATGAGACTAAGATGGAAACAGACTCTGAAACAGAGATCCTCCTCACTTAAAGCTTTGTTGGGGAGGCGAGTGAGACTATGCCAAGGGAGATGTTGAACCAGGCAGAAGTTGTAACAGAGCCCTCTGCTGACCCCCCAGAGATCTCTGGAGCCAGGATGACTCTTCAGAGTTGACCCAAGTCAATATCTTCTTAGCCTCTTCCCTTATTGAACACTGTATTTGAGTTGCCCCTAGGGAAGAAGTGACATAACTATGAGTAAGGTATCCCCCTTGTGCTGAGGGCAATTCCCTGAAGACAGACTCCTCTGTGAACTGCGAACCACTAACCTTCCCAGGAGCTGGAGAAAGATGAGGTCGTCAGGGAGATCCAGACAATGGGACATAGATAGGTTCATTGTAGCATCACTGTCACTGTCCAGGGTATGAAAGTGCCTACTACATAGATGCTTATTGAGTTAATAATATTGGGATACAAACCTACTATTGGGCATATACCCTGAGGAAACCAAAATTGAAAAAGACATGTGCACCCCAATGTTCATTGCAGCATTATTTACAATAGATAGGACAGAGAAAAAAAATAGTTGTTCATTGACAAATGAGTGGATAAAGAAACTGTGATACATATATACAATGGAATGTTACTCAGCCATAAAAAGGAACACATTTGAGTCCGCTCTAATGAGGTGAATGAACCTAGAGTCTATTATACAGAGTGAAGTAAGTCAGAAAAACAAATACTGTATTTTAACTGATATATATGGAAACTAGAAAGATGGCACTTATGAACCTAGACAGCAGTGGAGACACAGATGTATAGAATAGACTTATGGACATGGGCAGGTGAGGGAGGGAGAGGGTTGGACAATGGAGAGAGTAATGTGGAAATACATATGCTACCATGTGTAAAATAGACAGCCAGTGGCAATTTGCTGTGTGATTCAGGAAACTCAAACCTGGCTTATGTGACAACCTAGATGGGTGGGGTGGGGTGGGAGGTGGGTGGGATATTCAAGACAGAGACATAGGTATACCTCAATTTGATGCATGTTGATGTATGGCAGAAAGCAACACAATATTGTAAGTCAATTATCCTTCCATTAAAATAAATAAATTTTACATATAGAGGGAAAATTATTTTGTGTTAAAAAGTTTTTAAAAAATGTTGATTAGCCATTTTTATGTCTTCTTTGGAGAAATGTCTGTTAAGTTCTTTGGCC